>VWYI01053918.1:0-30930 GCA_013399455.1 Anthoscopus minutus
CTGCTCTGAAATGGAACAATGGCTCCCCTATGCTCCGGGATCTGTGCTCCAAACGCTCTGTCTGCCCGGCTAATGGGGCTCGGCCGCTCCTGCCATAAAGGACTGGTTGTCTTTTGCATAATGGGCTGGGATGGATATCCTGGGAGGGCACACCCTGACATACAGGGTAAGGCAAGAGAGTGCTCATTGCAGCTGTGAATGTTTTGTTTTTGTTTTGTTTATGAGATTAAAATCACATACACTACTCGAAGAGCTAAGAAGAAGAAACAGGAATGAGTTTTATTGTGACAGTGTTGGTTAGTGTTTTCTACAGCACACAAGGGTGATGCACGAGTGTGAGTGGACAGCAGTTGCTGAGCCAATTTTAGCTAGAACAGGTAGCAAAAGCATTGAAGAACAGATTTATTTCAAAAGTGCGTTGACCTCCTAAATCCAATCAGTGGTTCCAGGTGGTCTTGAAATTAATAATTTTTAAAATGGAAAATGAGCAGGAATGCTGCAGCTTCACTGCTCTCTGCACATGGATTATATAGAGGGAGCTTGTTTGCAGACATTCTGCTGACATTGTTCTCTGCTCCATTTTTAGAAATCATGCAACCTATTTTTGTAAAGGGAACCTACTTTTGAAAACCTAATTTTGTATCTCTGGAGCCTGATAATTGTGCTGATGGAAAGTTCTGTTGTAAGCACCCCCATCTGAGCACTGCTCAGTATCACATATTGCTGTTTGACTTCCACCACTTGAGCACAAGTGTGATCATCAGAAATGTGGGGATCACTTGAATGGCAAATGCAAAACTAATCTGACAACAAATATGTCTTTATGTTGTTTATTTTTTATTACTTTTGGAAGTTTGGTCAGGAAATCTGGAGTTTTGCAGATATGGGCTTGAGGATTTTGTGTACAAAAATCAATTTTACAGAGGAAATTGATATTATTTTGCATGTTTTCCAGCTTAAAATAAAAATAATTTGTCTGAAGTGGAATAAAGTTAAACCTGAGATGAGAAAATAAGAGAATAAAATTGGGAAGGATGGTATATCTTTTGCTGTTTGAGAAATGACTTCAGTAATAAGTGTGTCTCATGCATACTCCATCAAAAAAGGATGCTTACAGCTGAGACTCATGCCTATATAAAGCCAGATTTGCATCGAGTTCTGGTGTTAGATCATTAAATATCCTCTTTTGTGCTAAGTTTTTGTTGCCTTTTTTTGTTGCATCTGTACCTGAGGATTTCTATTAAACTGCAAAGTCATTGTTTCCTCTGTAGCTTGGATTCCTTCCCACAAACAGAGATGTGCTGACTGGCGAGCGCTCATGGAGCCATGGCCGTGTCAGCTGGGGCACAATAGTTCACATCATCACGTACATTCAGAGCCAGAACATTCCTGCTTGGCTGACTCTGGCTTTGACAACCTTTGTTCTTTTTGTGTGTGCAGTGTAGTGTCACAGGTAAATAAGGAAAAATTGCTTTTTAATAATAACTGTATGAATTGGAATGAAATATTGTCCTAATTCTATTTCAGTCACCCTGAAAAGACAATCACTCCTGTCAGGATAGTGACAACACACTCAGCTAATGAAATACAAGATGCAAGGGTTGCGTCATGAAAATGTTCCTCATCATCTAAATAACCCCAGGGCAAGCTAGAGATACATAGCTGCTTTTAGGAGCTCCTCAACTTTCTGCTGGTGTCCTTTAGGTTGTTATATCCTGGAAAAATATTTGTTTCCTATCATTCAATGTCTTTATTTTCAGATCACTTTCTGATGACTACTTGTTTGCTGAATCCAGGTCTACCTATGAAGGTTCATATTACTTCCACAGGATGGAGATAAATTATTTCTGTCACCTCTTTATACCTTGCATGAGGAGCACTATCTGAAGTTATTCTGAGTTGTCATCATAATTCACAAGAGAAATGTGTGTTGGCTTTGGAGTGTTCTGCCTGAGCACGTGGGAATGTAAATGGCCTGGAAGAAAATTTTTTCTGCAGCAGAGCAATTCTATAATACCTTTAACTGCTTTGATTGCTGCTTTTTGGATGCAGTGATGGCAGCTAACCTGGAAAACTAAGTTTGAAAGGCGAAAATCAATGAAGGCCTTTTCCATGTTGAAAACAATTTCTCAAATATTTCTGAGGTATTTGGTAATGCTTCCCTGTTTCTTCTGTAAGCTTTAAATCAAATCTGCCTTAGGTGATGCAGCCTTGCTGCAGAACAGCTCTGACTTTTTGTTTGCTTGTCACTGCTAGTCAGACAGGAAGAAAAATAATTTACTGATGTGGTACAGAGGTGGTTGATTGTTGCTGTAGGGAACTGGTCCATTCCTACCTCAGTATAAATACTGTGAACATCTCCCTAGTCCTGCCTTGGTTCTGTAAGCAATATTAAAAGCCTTGTGCTGTATAGCAGGTTACCAGTGATTACTTGTCTTCATGGTCTGGTGGACACCAGAGGCAGAAGCATTATGGGCCTCCCCATCTTAACATATTCTCATCTATGGCTGATGTCCAAAGGGTCAATCCAAGCTATCAATTTTAGGCTTCTTCATCTAATCTTCCCTCTTAAAATATTTTGTGATTACAAAAGGTAAAGGTAGCCAATTTTCCCCAAAGAGATAAGACAATATCAAGGTACAGAATTAGGATTTGGGATCATGTCCTGCTGGAGTGTAAAACAGATATTCTTCTGTTCTACCCACACTGCTTGTTAACCACTTTGCAGAACACTGGCTTGAAGTTTGCCAGCTCAGTGCTGTTCTCACTTCCCTGAGCCCACGTACTGCTGTGCTTGGCTCAGGAACAGGACGTGGCATACAGGCCCCTTCAGTTTAGCCACCCAAAACTTAGGCATCCAATTTCAGGATGGTCAGCTGGTGGTCAGGACTGACCTCCTCTGGAGAGCCTGCAGCAGCCACTGAGGTGATCCTTCCTGATCCCTCCTTTCTCCAAGGATTTGTGTCCCCCATTACTGCCCCTTGGGCCTTGCTTGTTACTTTGGAGGCAGGAAATGGCTGAAGCCATTTACGGACTAAGTGCGGGCAAAAACCACACTGAGGTGGGGAGAGAGCACATCTAGGGGACTGGCTGTTTAATTTTGTGAAAGTGGTCCTAGGACAATATTTTTGGCCTTTGGAAAAAACAACTTCTGACCTGAGCCTTTATCATCTGTAGTCCTAAACAGTGGCCCCATAACAGCTTCAGCTTCATGAAACTACTTTTCCTTTTCTGTCCTTTCTCCATCATTCTGCCTCTTTGCTCTTTCATATATGCTTGTCTTTGAGCCAACTTGCCTTAGCTCATCTGGCTGAAAACCAGCCCATCCCAGGAAGGTGGAAAGAGGGCTGTGTGGCAGCTTTGGGAATGTGGGATTTGAACATGGAATCCTTGTCTTCCTGAATTCACGTGTGAAAAGAGCTCTGAGGGAGGATTGTTGGGATCTGCAAGGATTTATTTGCCAGTACAACTGCTTCTGTTGCAAGAAGCATAAGTTTGCATCCTGCCTGCCTGGATAAAGGAATCCTTCAGACGATGTTAACAGGTGTCACCAACAACTTGCATAATGGCCATCAGCCTCCTTGGTCTGGTGTCTTGCATTGTTCAGTCCCCGACATCAAAGTGATGAACAAAATGGCCACTATTTTCCAAGGCAGGGAAGCCAAAAGTCTCCACAGGTGATGTTCACTCCCCTTCTGACAAACCAGGAGGTTGTGTTTATAGGCATGTTTTTCTTCCACTGCTTGATGATGATTGTAGCATGGTGTTGGAGTGGTGCCTCCTGGTCAGTGCTGAGGGAGGGATGGAGATTTGTGATGCCTTATTTGCAGTGGTCACTCACTTGCCTTGGGCATGCCAGCCTGCAGGCTTTCTTAAATGCAAGCTGTTTGCTGGATTCTGGTGTAGCTTTTTGTAGCCTGGTCTAGCCAAGAGGTGTTTTGTCCCAAGTAGGAGGGAAAAATGCATCTGCAAAGTCTGCAGGAACTGTTATGGAGGCCTCGACTTGAGATCTGCCTATACCTGTCACAGGGTAAACAAAGCGCCCTGGGAGGACTCGGGGTTAGCTGAACACCTTGGTCACACACTAAGCAAACTATCCCCCAGGTGTGCTTGCAGAACAGACTCTCCATCAGCGTCCTGTCATGCACAAAATGTTTATCCAATTTGTCAAGATAATCTTTCTTCAAATAAGCTCAGGTCTGAGGCCTCCGAATAGCCCAATTTCAAGCAGTATAAAGTAACTCCTTTTTTTTTCCTCCTTTGCTTGCACTGCCCCCCTCCTTTTAATCACTGTGTCAACTTTTCCTTGGCTTTAAGCAAACTGAAAGTAATTATATCATTCTCAAGTGAGTTATTTTTTGACTGAGTTAGATGATTTGTAAGTTATTTCAAAATGCTCCCAAGTTGGGGTATCCCTTTCCAGGCACACTGAGATGCCTCATGAAGCTGAGCTCATCAATGACCCAACAGTATGTTTATAACTTGCACATGTAATTGAGAACTAATGATAATTAATTCAGGCTATTTGTAAAGAAATATAATTTGGTTTTCCCATCCCTCTCCCCTTAATGGTATCTTCACCCATGGTTCTGGATTTCCCTCAGGAGTCTAAAAGAGCCTGTACATTGTCATTGTCTGCTTGAAGATGTCAATACATTTGAAATCTATTCTGAAGTATGGATTAACAATAGATCAGGTGTTGCTGCCTAAGACAATTCTCACTCTTTCTTTGGACAGACAACAGAGTTTCTTAGTTTTGCTGCATACCAAATATTACTTCTGTGATCATTCAGAACTGCTAGGTGGAAAGTAATTTGTGAGGATTTTTTCCCCTAGCTCCTGCAAAGGACTTGGTGTACATCCAAAAATAGAAACATAAATAATATTTTTTTCCTCCCCCCCAATACGTTTCATTAATTGTTTTCCTTCCCCTCCTTCCAGCCCAGGTAAGACACCAGAACCCACCATTTCTCTTTCATTTAAATTAAGATGGAAGTGAACTATGATTCTTTACAGTTCTTTGCAGGTAGGATCTTCATTGTGTTTGCTGTGTAATTTTTAAATTTAGTGGATAAATAGTGATCTGGAGCCAATGGCAATGTTCCTGTGGGCCAGACGTGGTCAGTGGGTTCATGGGGAAGCTCTCAGAAGGAGCTGAGTAGGAGCCATGTATGTCCTTGCCTCCTCTCAGCCCAGCCCAGGCCAGGGCAGGCACAACAGCTGGTTTTGAGCTTTGCATTAGAAAGGCTGTGTTTAAAACCTGACTTTTAAAAGACATTAAGAAGCACCAATCATTATTATAATGATGGTTATCGTTTTGGGAAGAAATGTTGTGTTTAAGCAGACTGGTGATACCCTATTTATTGTTTGTGAAGGGGAAATGGTAAAATTTGCCTTTAAGGCAGATTGTGAATTAGAAGATGAAGAAAACCAACTTCATTCTTCATAACAGCCATAGCCTTTGTTCCCTTTTCATGGATTCCTGCTGCATTTAATTGGTCAAACTTTGACAAGCAGTAGCCCTGCTGCATACCTCTGACAGAGCCAAGGGGATACAATGGGTAAACAGGTTTGGAGTTTTGATGCAGGATTCTCTTTCTCTCCTATCAATCAGTCCTAGATGTTCATAAAAATAAATATGTGGACCACAACATGGAAAAAAAAATAGGATTAAAGAATGTCTGGAGCTGCTATAAATACAAATATTGTTTTTACAGAAATAAGGGTTGTGATAGCCAATAAATAGAAATTTATTAATAAAGATTGCCATTATGCAGCTGAGGACCTTGAAGTGCTTAACAATTCATTAAAGCCTCACAACCCTTACCCTTCTGCATTATCAATAGATGTTATGATTATATACCTATTCTAAAGCAGGTAAATGGAGACCCTGTGTACTTGAGTGAATCTTTTTTCCTCAAGGTCACATAATGACTTGGTGATAGAATTCAGCAATCTTTACATTACCACCTGAGACTGCTCCTTAGAAAATTCATTTTTGGAAAAGAGAGGGAAAAAAAAGGGTATTCATGCTGGTGTCAATACAGCTCTTCTGTCTGAGGAAGCATTGTCTTTGCTTCCTGTAGAGTACATATTGGATGTGCTGCTCAAGGCTTTTTTTGAATGGTAAATTCATCTTTTCTTGCATTGCCAGTCAACTAATTGCTGTCTGTGCAGCCTCACAACTGTTCTAAGTTTGTTCTGCATAATTTTATTTCTGCTCATGCTCTCTCATGCTTTTGTTTGTGTAAGTTGGTTTGCACATTATACAGCACTTGTCAGACTCACTTGCAGGGAAATAACTGGAGAATTGTGCTGCATAATATTTTGAGTGAGAAGAAGTCAGTCTTCATATGGTTGATTTGATAGTCCCAGGAATCACTTTGCTTGTTGCCAAAGAGTGAAATCCAGCCTGTAAAAGGGAGTGGGCAGGCGCAGGCTCGACAGCCTGAGCAAAACTGAAAGAGCAGCATGTCAGAACTAAATCTGGATTTTGCAGAGGTGAGTTGCATATTGCCTGAGTCATCAAAGGCAGCAGGAACCTATTGCTTTTGGCTAGAGCAGAGGCAGCATCCTCCTTCCCAGGTACCTCTAAAGCTCTCTATAAAAGGCTTCCTTTCTGGGTGGCAGCATGGCAAGGTTCATGTTACTCTCTGACAGACTCCTTTGTTGGCCTCATGCAAAGAATCTTTTCCACTGCCCTGTGAAAATAATGATCAAGTCTTCCCAGAAATCATTATCCAGGAACTATTTCTGGAAAAAGAGAAGTGTTGCCTGAGTCTATACTTAGGCAAAAAAATTGTCAAAAACACACGGTCAACCCCAAATATTTATGATTTATGAGCCAGATCTTTCAAAACAAGATAAATAGATTAAAAATATTACTTTGTTCACATCAGCAAGAATTGAAAATATGTGCCTTGTAAATAAAACAGATTCTTAAATAATGCCAATATTCTAGAAACTGGTGTGCTTATGAAAATTTTGTGGGTTTTTATGAGGTTATCACAAATATTATAGTAAAATTCTAAACTTTGGCAACAATCATGTTGTTTTGTGACTACTTAAAAAAATCCCAAATTCCAGGAAAATCAAGTCTTTTACATCTGTGGCTTTTTTCAACAGCAAAAATCTACTCCTGTGTGTTCTTCTGCAACAAATCTAATTGTGCTGTTTTCTCATATGTAAAAATATAGCTTTTTCTCCCCACAATATTTCCAGGTTGTTTTTATTGGAAATGTATCGTTTCAGTTTTCTGTAGTTTCAGAATAATAAGGACACTATCATTTCCTGAATTTTCCTTGCTAGCTTGGATAGAATGTGCTGCTATCAACCTGTTCCAATTAAGGCTTTGCAGTATGAACATCAGCATTTTATAGTCATGGCAAAAACAAAGCTCAATTCTGCCATGTACAAACAAGCCAGACAGTTGCCAATTGTGCTAAAGAAAAATCTGTGACCTGTTGGCTCAATCAGGGTTTAAGCAGTTATAAATTAGTCTTGCTCTAATGGCATATGGTCAAGTTGTTAGCAGTGCTCATTGGACAGCTCTGGAGAAACATCACAGTACAGACATGGAGAATTGACTCTGACCTATATTTTGTGTGAAATTAAACTAAAGAAGCTGTGGCTTCTATGAAGGATTATGACAGGAGAGTGTTCAGACTTTCCCCTTGCATATTTGTTTTCTAGAGCAGTCGTGTTTCTGTCATTTAAGTCTGAACTCTGCTGAAATGGGAGGCAGTTATATGCTGTCAGAATATAAGAAAATGCCCAAGCCTTTCAACCTTGCTTTCTTCTTCTTCAGCTAGAAGTGATTTTCTTACTAGTATCTAGTAATGTTTGAGAAAAATCAGTATTTCAGATTTTTCCCCCTTTTGCTGAATGTGTGTACATGAGGAATGCAATCAGACAGCAGTGGTTCTCTGGAAAAAGATCAACCTCATTTTGCAGACTCAAGAAGTTCAAGTGATTCCAACAGCATGCAAATGTTGGTGCTTAACCAGAAATTGTCTCTGAACCTTTATGTTCATTGCTGCTTCTTGATTGAGCATTCATGTTGTTGCATGGTAGAAGAAAAGGCTGCGAGATAGTTCCTTACTGCTCTGGCAAGCTGTGATCTGGGGTGTAGAGGGAATCATGTCCCGTATTTTGTCAGTGTTACTCCTTTGAACTCCTGGCTAAAAAAGTCTAATAAAGATCTGTCTCAAAAGGAAGGTCATCAGGAAAGTACTGAGACTTCAGGAAGTGTTAAGCAAACCTACAGAGCCTTGTGCCATTCAATTGCTGCATCCTGAGCCAGGCACTTCCTTACTGGTGTATTCTGTAATGAAAATGTTTTAATTCCTGCTGCTCTAATGTGCCTCTCCCTGGTCCTTACACTGGATGCCGATTATTCCCTCAGTGGTGGTGCCTTGTGCTGCGTGGAGTCCCAGAGAAGCAAGGGTCACAAAGTCTGAGGGGAAATGTGGCTCAGTCTAATCCCAGAGGCAGTTAGATGCTGGATAGGAATTATTATGTTGGGGAAGATAAAAATGTAGCAGCTCAGTTTGGCTACGTGCTTCAAACCCAGATGTTTGACAGGTTTGATGTGGACACTTCCCCCTTGTCAAACAGAACTTTCTGATACTCCTAATTTATTTACCTGGCTGCTGCTACTGTGAGCCGTTACAAGGACCAGAAGACACAAGGGTATTGCTCTTTTGCTGGACTCCACAACAGAGGATGCATTAAAAATGGCTCGTGTAGAACAAGGCAGAACTGCAGGGAACTTTAAGGAGGAGTGTTCCTAGAAGTCTTTCTCATTAATTGTCTCAAGGGCTCCAGCTGCTTGAAAGATGTGTCCCAAGGGCAAACTTATTCTCTAAGAAGACAACAGACATCAGATCTTGGCAGGCTAATGTGTAAACTCTTTAGTATCTGTGTTAACTCTCTAGGTTCTAAGATTAATTTTTTTCCTCTTAATTGCTAATGCTATCTTTGGAAGAAGCTGACAGAAATTGAAGTTAGGGAGTTTGGTTGTGAAGTTCAGGTGCACAATGTGAAATCTTAGAAATGATTGCATAAAGCTAAAGTGTAATCCTTCTGGATGAGAGAGTTTTGGCTGTTATATTCTTCACCCGGTGCAAACACACAAACTATAAAAAGCAACTTTTTGATCATGCGTTGTTTTTGTAAATTGTCCATTGGCTTAATGGTTTTCCAGGAACTCTTTGTTTCTTCTTTCTTTTCATGAATTGTTGGGCAGGATCTGTGCTCCAGAGGCAGAGAGAGGCTGGACCTTAAGTCAAAATACTCTGATTTGATTTCCACCTCTGCCCTGTGTTGTTAAAGATTTGAGGAGCTATCCAGCTTTCTTGGAGATGTTCAAAGCTCAGTATTCTCTGTCCTGTGATGAGGTTCTTAGAGGTTTGTGGTGTTTCTGAGGTGGTTTCTGCTTTTTTGTTTTTTCGTTTTTGTTTGAAATGGGGGGAGAGGGTGGCTTTTCTTCTTTTTTTTTTAGCATCTATTGTGAAAGTCACTCACAATTGTACAGATATCAGTTTATTAGCTCTTGAGGAGTGGGCCTCAAATGTCCTAAGGAAAGTAATTTGGAATAATAACTGTTTCCTTTTCACTGGCAGAAGTTTTAGCAGAAACAGATATCTGGTTTGGCATCAGAAGGTACAGTTCTGCCCATAGAGGAAGCAGTAATGTGGCCTCAACAAGAAAAGAAACCATGCAGTTTTAAGCAGATTAGATAATTGAGATTAGCTCTCTGTGATCTTGCTGTGTTTTCATTTATTTCAAAACAGTCTAACACGGAGCATGTTGAGCAATCAGTTGAAAATCACGTGCAAACACTGCCTAAGTACCGATAAGGATCATGGAGGTAAACAATGAATTCCTACTAATGGCTAAGTCACCAAGGTAAGATCAAGTCTAAATACACACCCTTAGTTAAATATAATTTCATTAACTCAGGTTACCTGGCTTTAGTAAAGGGTTTTCTCCTCTCCTTGCTCTCTCCACTTTCTGATGCTTGTCAAATGAATTGCATACAACCAATCCATCATTTTCAACTTTGTCTGTACCAGAGATGTGTTTTGAGCTAAGCGATAATCCAGTATAGTTCTGTAAATCTCACAGCAAATCAACCCTAGGTGCATGTGGCAGTGCTGGTTAGGAAAGCACTATATCCATGCATTTTGTGTAAGACATTTCTCTGTCTGAATCTTATTAAAAATTAGTTCATTCTAATTTTTAAAAATGGCATGCTATAATAAATGCCCAAGTATCCCATTCTTTCATCCCATTTAGAAGGGATGCAGGTTTTGCTATTGTGTTCTGATTGCAGGGGTTAAAGAGTTTCTAACTCCCAGTTAATATTATGCAGTGTGTGCTATGTTCTTCATGCCATTCACTCATCCCTTTTCACCATCTCCCTTTCCAGAATTCTCCATAGATGTGTTGAGATTTTTGTTTGTGTAGAGTTTGGTGTTCGATTGGCTTTTTCCATTCCCCCCATACTTGATAAGCAAGTTCAGGTATTTCAAGTATTAGCAGTTTATCCTTGATTTAAGATTTTTGTAGACAATCCTAACTTGAGTATTTAACTGGTATTTATATCAGAATTTGGCTCTCTGTGTAAGACTTGCTTTTCCTTTTTGTGATGTCTCATGTCCTTTACTTTTTTCTTTCCATACAGTCATTTTCTGGATCAGTTGTCCTTCTCTGGTTTTCTGGCCAACTGTCTTTCAAAAATATTTTTTGTGAAATATTCTTCATTTAAGCTTCTAATCAGCAATGCAGCAGGTGAAAACAGGCAAACAATGTGAGGACTCTTTTCCATAGGGAGTTCTCGCTTACATGTGAAATTTTTCTATTTTAATATTCCTCTCATCCTCCCTATTAAGTTCCACAGGACACAGTTTTCTCTTTTTAGCACAACAGAAGACTTTTCCCCCTGATCAGCACTGCCAACTGGTCCAGCCCTAAGGAGACAGTTAACACAGAGCAGATGACAATAAATAATAGCCATAATGGAAGCATCCATGGCAGTGGATTTAGAATTTATTGGCTCATTTATCAGCCTACATAAAACAGGTTTCCTTGCTGCCATAGTACTAGCCTGACAAGGGCCAGTAATAGATTCTCCAGAGGGAATACAATAAAACCCATAGTGGGAACATATGGGCTCCCCTGACTCAAAGGAGAATGGGAAAAAAGAAAGTGCTGTTAATAATGATGATGCATGATTTGTTTTATTTCCTGAAATGATGGAAGTTCTATATACCAATGATACCTTGTGATGATCAGTACTGTAAGTGTTGCTCTTTGTCCAAAGGCTGGACCTCTTTGTGTTAAGCAAACACAGAAAACAAAAAGTGAATTGCTGCCTCAAAGACCTTACAGCCTTAGAAGAGAAGGATAGGAAAAGTGGAAGAATGTTATGCGATTTTACTGACCAACACAAATGGTGAGGCAATGTGAGTTGTTAAAGCATCACCTGTGATTTTTACTGAGGTGGTTGGGAAAGGACATGAACGTGTTAACAGGCTTGCAGGTGCTTGGAAGGAAGCCCCATTGAATGCAGAAGTGGTGTGGTTAAAATTATGAAGGTGTGTATTTTTTTTGTCTGTTTGTCAATGTAGTAAATGTTTTTCAGACTGGTGTATTGGAATGATGATGAAGCAGAAGATGGGATAAGTGATAAGGTGTGAAACACCTTGCCAAGCAAGACCTTTGAAATCATAGAAAAGATGGTGGTATGGTCAAGAGTGAGAAAAGGACAAAACTGTGAAGGGACAGAATTTAATCCATCAGCTTTGGATGTGGTCTGGCTATTTTTTAAAATAACTATCCTTCACAGGTATCCTAGTAGCAGAAAAGGATTCAATTTGGAACAGCAGGGAGATCTGGAATAAAGATGTGGATTTCTAGGGCCATGAGGATGTGATGAATTAGTGAATAAGACCTTCTACATAAAAGGAAGACAAGGCAGGATAAAACCTACCCCTCCACCAATGTGTCACCATGAAAGCCAAGGGGGAGTGAGGACAGACTTTTACATAGGATGGAGCAAACTATACATTTTAACACGTATTGCTTAGCTACACTGCCTCTTAACTTCACTGATCATCTCCCTGCTCTTGTACTGCAGAAGAAGTTGTGTGAAGTACCCGGTTTAATCCTTTACAGTTCATTATGTCTTCGTTTTTATTTGCTTTTTCTCTAATCTAAAGAGCAATCATCTCAAGATGGCAAAGTAAGAAAAGCAATTGTGATCACTGTGATACGTAAGTAGTGCATAGGAAGGGGCTGAAGGCATCCATTATTGCTGGTACTCTGATTTGTTTCTTTAATCTCTTTCATCTCTTTGCACTCAGTGCCCTTTCCTTGCTTGGGAGGCTGATAGTTTACTTTCTAGATCTGTGCTATAACAGCTACAAATACCTGCTGGATGTTTTCTGTTCAGAATTCTGGCACAAGATATTAAGATTTCTGTGTGTGCTGCTGTTACTGTCCAGAGAGCAATCTAAACCTACAGCAAATCCTGTATTTCTGTGAAGTGTGATTGGAAAACACAGCTTAGCTTTTGCTTGCATTTCTGTTTGCAGCCTTTAGTCACTCACTGAATCTTACAGTTTGCGTTGACACTTTCTGTGATGTTTTGTACTTTTTTTTTTGTGGTAACCTTCCTATCTGGAATAGGAAAATGCCCCCTTGCTAACTGCACTGTGGCAGTTAAATATGTCTAAAAAAGCCCTTGGGGATGGATCTCCTTAGGGATCTGGCGCAGCATCTCCAGGGAGTGCAGTCTCTGACCAGCTCTGCTGAACAGCAATGATTAAATAAATGCATGGAATGTTACTAGAGCTCTGTTTCACTGTGACAGAAAGGATGCAACAAAGTCCCCTGTCCTTTGTCTAGAGCTGCGTTGCTCCACCTGTAAGAGCAGAGAAATACAAATAAACCAACTGCCTCCTTTAAGGCATCTTAGTTTGCTTAGCTCTCTCTCTGCTGAGTTAGCCCCTCTCTGGATTGTGATCTAAATCTGCTATTCCAGGTCCTACTGCCTCTTTCCTTTCCCAAAACCATAGGCAGGATTAGCACAAAAAATAATGTTGGTTTTGACAACAAATCATGGGAAGTTTCCTAGGAAAGCAACAGAGGGCATTTAAAACCACTATTTTTTTAAAGATTTATTTTTTGAAATTAAAATTTGTTATGTTTGTACTGAAATAAGGAGAAAAATACCTCTTTTTAAAAATTTTGTTTGGAGGTTTAAGTCTGGTCATGAATCCCAGCTGTTGACTCCACATCTCAGTTAAAGTGGCTCCAGAGGAGGCAGCATGGAATATGAAGACTCTAAACGTGTCTGGGGAGGGATGGAGCTGTGTGCTGCCAAGTGTTGGCTCTTTAATGCTGTGCAGGAAAATGCCATCAGTGTGTACTGAAAGCAGTGTGAGGGTCATGTGATGTTATACTCCAAACTGCACTCCATAAAGTCACAGAGCAGGTTTGTTGCACCAACAAGCTCATTGCAGGCAGGGGCAGCTGTGGCTGCTCTGGTGGCAAGGTGAGGCTCTGACCTGCTCACGAGGTTGGGCTGGTTTGGGATTTGAGTCTGAGGTGAGAGGCAGTGGTGTGGGGCCTCATGAAGTTTGGCCCCCAAGTATTCTTTAGAAGGTGTGGCTTTTTTTACATGATGGATTTCAAGGAAGGCTTATTTTAGTGGTGTTTTGAATATTTTTGGATGAAATTGGAAAAGGATCCACTTGCAATTAAATCCAACCCACCAGGACAACCAGAAGATCTGATCTTTCAGCAGTTTATCTCATCTCTGATGTCAGATTGCCTAATCCTCTTTATAAATCCCACCTGCCCAATAGCACACAGTTACGCATTGCTCAAACCTCGACACCTGAGGACTCTGGGGAAGGGGGACAAATTAAATAATCAGAAATTCTGGAGCCAGTTTTGTATCTGTTCAGGATGAGATGGAAAATGAGTTATAAAATCATGGTATTTTAGAGCAGCTCAAAGCTTGGCAATTGAGTAATGATAGCCAAGTCACTCATTGTACTTGCCACTGCTGGCCAAGTCAGATTATTTCTGTATCCATGGAGAAGCTCTGCAGATATGCCTGGGTCTTGTGAACCTGAGGCTGCGGGAGCAGGAAAGGAAAGTTAAACACCAAAGAGCAGCCAGGTGCTGTCGATAGCAAATGTTTCCCCAATAATTAGATCACCCTGTGGTGGGGACAGTGGAGCCAGATGGTGCAGGAGAGAGTTCACATTGTTAAAAACTAGAGAGGCAACGCACTTTTACAATAAATTTAACTTTCCATGTCTCATAACTACAAGATTTTTTTTCCTCTCTTTCTATGTTATCTTTCGGCAATGCTGACAGTTTTCTTTTATTCTTTTGGAAGTATTTTCAACATTGCATGGCTGTTTATTTAATATGTCTCTAGTGGCTCAGCAGATAATAGTAAGTCAGAGCGAATATTTACCTTCTTTCTGAAGTACTATTCCATTCAGCACTTCTAGCACTCCAGCAGTTTCAAGTGAGCAGTGTAGCATTTTAATTTTTCTTTACTTTGGACATTCAGTCACTCTAGAACAAGACTATTGCTCATGTTTTTTCTCCCGTTATTTTTTCTTTCTCATCAAATTGTAAATATCTTTATTACTCTTTTCTACTGACAAGACTTTTAGATTTTTATTTGACAGGTTGCAGTGACCCAGTGGAAAGTTCTCCTCACCCTTCCCAGAAGGTTACAGAGTGTCACAAAAGTACCTTTGGGTTTTGTTATGACACTCCTTGTCCTGCCAGCAGCAGTACCAATTAGTTGAAAAGAGGACAGCAAAAGTCTATTAGCATAAAGAGAAAGGAACCCCAAATACTACTTCCCTGCTGTGAGAAAACTAAGCTGTGTTTATTCCACCACTCATCGAGGTGTTTGTTTAGGGGTGGATTCCCAAAACTTCTTGGCACCACTTCCACCAAAGTCATAAATCTAATAAATTTCGAGTGACTGCTGAGCACTGAAACTCTGCCTGTGCCCAACAGGCATCTATGGAGGCAGTGGGGAAGGCTGTTCACTGCTTATTTAGTGCTTGTGCAAACCAAGTCTCTCTGAAGATATTAAGAAATCTTTTCATTACTTTTCAGACATAAAATTTACCCCCAGCTGAAGCTACAGTGTTTGTTAAATGTCAGACTTTTTTACAGCATACTATTTCAGACCTTAAGTATGATCATAAGAATCTCTTCTGGCCCAAACAAGATAGTTTTATTTTGTATCTAAGCATCCCTTCATTTGAACCAGATCAGGAATTCGCTGTATCTTGGAGAAGCGGCAGCAAGGGAAACATTCTTTAGATGGCAAGGGTTATTTTTGTGCTTAACTTGGATAATGCACATTATGTCAGCCAGAGCATTTCTGTAAAGATCTGCCAAGTCCTAAATTTTCAATAATCCCACTTCCTTCTCTTAAAATTGAAAAGGTAGTGACTCCCCTGGGAATGCGTGTAATTTCAGCATTCCCGTTGACTGTGTATTCTGAAATGCTGCAGTCTGTTTGCTTAGTAATCCCCCTGTCTGTGTAAGTTGTTAGGGGTAACCAAAGGCAGCTGATTACTTAATTGTATAAGGCAGGAAATGGGGTTCTTTCATTAGTTCCCATAATGTTCTTGAGAGCAACCAGTATTCTGCCTGACTGAGTTTTCGATCCTTTAATTCAAAAGATATACTTTCCCTTGGCATACTCAGTGACCCTTTATCCTGATAGGCTATTTACTGAATAAATTGAATATTTAAGTTTAAAAAAAAAATGAAGCCTAAACTTTCTAAATAAAATAAAACATTATCTTTTATTCTAAGACAAAATATGTTCCAACCAGGGAAGAAATATAACATGTTAGATCTTCATGTCACTTTATATTTTTGTAAGATCATTATATTGTGGTGTATTGGGGTGTTTTGTTTTGGTTTTGTTTGTTTTGTTTTTGTGTTTTGTTTGGACTTAGGGGCCCAAATAGTAAAAGAAATATTGCTATCAACTTGTCACAGCTTTAAAGATCTGCTTTTATTCAATGTCTCATGCTTAGGAAAACCCTTCTCATACTAAGGATTTGCCTTCTTTTGCTGAAATTACAATAGAGAGTTTGGGATTAAATTCTGCTGTTGCTGTGTCCACTGGTAAACAGCTGTTAGGGGGTAAACGGTTCCCAAGTCTGAGCTTTCCCATGTTTTTAGGGGTATGTACAAAATCCTGGACAGCACTGGCAGGGGCTGTGGCTTGGGTGTGTTCCCCTCTCCTACCCCAAACACACTCAGGGAGTGTGGAGCTGGCACAAGGTGTCAGCCCTTGCTACCCCTGTGACTGTGAGCAGCCAGGAGAGAGGTACAACTGCAACCTGATCTTTAGAAATATCTACTTATCTCATTAAGAAAGAAACAGTAGGACTTTGTTGGTGTGGGGCTTTTTTCCCCCTTTGCTCTAACTTGAGTTTCCCACAGTCACACACATGTATTAATGATTTTTGTAACCTTTATGTAAAAATTTGGTAAACGTGGAAAGGAAGCTCTCATTGCTTTGGATGAGAAGGAAGGCACAGTTTTCTCCATTATTAGTTTTCCAAAGAATTTCAATGATATTTTTCCTGTGCCTTGTTGCAAATTCATTCTTCAGTGCATTTGTATGTCTTGTGTTAGATGTTGGTGGAGAACAGAAGCAGCAGTTGTCCTCTGCTGCCATTTCCCAGGTGTAAATAGTGTTCCTGCATGTCTTGCTGGTTCAAATAGAAAAGCAGTGGGGAAATCTGGGAGCCATCCACATGGCTGTGGATAATTTCAATCCTAGGTGGCCCGTGGTTCATACTTCTCAGCAGTGAGTTGCTCGGGGAAATGAACAAACTCCAAACACCTTCCACCCCAGATCCCTGCTCCACCACTTTGCCTTTCTCTGTTAGCCAGTCCTGGGGCTTGTCCAAACCAGATTCCAGTACTCTGTATGCCTGCACTGGTGCTTGATGTGACATAAGACATTTTGGGCATAGGTTCAGAAAGAACCAGTGTTTCCTCCTTCTGTCACACATCACTCATAATACCTCATAATTCTGTCATTGAGAGAATATGTTGTGTCATAAATTTGCAGACTTTTAAAGCATGAAAAACAAACACAACCTAATAGAATACCCATTGACTCTATAGGCATAAATATCCCTTGTAAGATATTTTCTAACCTTTTTGACAACTGGCCTGCTACATAAAAACCATGCAGGTGGGTGAGCTTTGCAAGGTCGTTTCAGGTAGTGATGAATATAGTTTGCACAGAGGAGCCTTAATCACTGAGAAAAGGTGCTCTCCAAGTTTGGGCTGATCTGGGAACAATTGTGTCTGTGTGCTGTGTGTCTTAGTGGATGTGGAAAATGTGAAATGAACTGTGCAAGTGCTTACGAAACATGCAGAATTTCAGTGGACTGTGGTGGTAATGCCCTTCCTATTGAGCCTCTGTATTATTTTCCCTGGATTTGTAAAAGGACACTTTTGCTGGTCTTTGGCCCATATTGACAGAATATAAAAGACAGATCTGTAATGAGGTGTTTACTTTGGATCTGATTTAAGGCTCATGCTGGTTGATGAAAATCATCAGGTGGCTTTAATATCCTTTATATAAATACAACAACCATTTTTTTCTTAAAGAAAATGTAGGGATGTCTAAAGGAATAGACACTGTAGAATCATGTGAACACATTTAATTTGAGTCTAATAATTTCAAACAAATATGTGACTCCAAATTAATTGGAGGTTTCTGCTTCTAACTATAACATTTCTTATCGTGTAAAGCATTAAGGCAGCATAACATATACAAGACAAATATTTAACAAAGGTATTATAGATGGGAAATTCCTAATCTAGCTCACTATGTTGGTGCAGTGAAAGTTTCTTAATCCAATATCTGATCAAGGAACAAGGAGAGAATTAATTTACTGCACACTAATTACTGAGGAGTATGCACTATATGTACAGTGAAAGGCGCTGAAATGAATACTTGATAAACAATATCTGGCAAATTAAAAATCTGAAATGTTAAATGAAATGCAAATTAAAAATCTGGACCGTTAAATTAATTGAATGCAAAAAAACCCTGACACTAACTATCATCAAGGGTCGAAGTTATATCAGCAAAAGCAAAGCTATTCAGAGTTAAATCCTACTTCTCTCTGTGATTTACTTGTTGTGAATGGGTGGGCACTAGAGGAGCTCCAAAGACATGGATGAATTTGCATACGTGAGGAGCAGGGCTTTCTGCCTGCTGTGCAAAATGCTGTTTTAGGAAAAGATGGAGATGCTTTGCACCTGAAAGAAGGGCTGCTGAAAGGAATGGGTCTCTTGGGCACAGGAGAAATGTAATTCCTGTGTTGCAGAGCCTGTACCAACTCCATTAAACAAGTTTTAGTTCAGAAGAGATTTGATTTTGTCCCTTGCATTATATTTTGAGCCTAGTTCTTCCTCCCTCTCCTTCTTTTCTGTCTTTCCCTGCCCCCCACCCCTTTTGGTAGAATGGAAACTGAAAACTGTACTGTGAAAGTGTAAGATGTTTTTAATAATTAAATTACAGGAAGTTTATTAATACTTGATATAGACACATACATGCATATTAATTTGTTTTTCTCTAAACTATGCCCATGAAGGATCTAATGTTAAATTGCCAATTCAGTTGAAACAAATTGAAATCTAAGGACCACTCTGATTAAATCAATTGGATCAACAAGGGACTGAAAAGGGATCAACAGGAAAGATTTAGTATTTCTCTTAAAATTCTGGGACGTGTCACAGGCTGCATTAACAGGAGGCACTGTTTTAAGCTCACTTTAATTATTTATTTGTTTTCCTTCATTTTCACAAACATTCTCGATTATTTGTGTAAAGTATAACCTTGCATAAAGCACTCAGTGTGAGAACTGTTCTTAGCAGGAACCATTTTTGCAGGTCCACCAGGCTGCAAGGAGAATCTGTAAACCTTGAAAAAAGTATGTTGTAGGTTAGCCCTAACAAAGTTAAACCCTTGCAAACACACAGACTCACAAACACCAGCCCGTACAGAGAGTAAGGGAGGTAAAATTCTCCCCACTTTAAATATGTTCATAGAGGTGCAAAAGTACTGCATAGGGGGATCTGTTGATTCAGGCTTTCTTTTGGGGGGCAAAGTCATCTTTAAGAGCCCTGAGACAAATTGTTTAGGGCACAGACAAAGTGTGAGGCTCACGGCAGGTGCTTGTTTGTGTGATGGGGCTGTGAAATGAGACGTGTTACTGCTGGATGTCAGACCTGAGCATGTCTCTGGAGAAGCAGGCAGTGTGTGTGTTTTGCATCTTTACACCAGTTTCTTCAAGTGCTGGGTGTTCTTCCAACTGAAGAGCCTGCCAGTGATGAGGGGGATTGATTTCACTGTTTGAAGAGAAGGCCCTCAGAATGGCAGTTTTCATTGATTAAAAGAGGGCACTTTTCAGAGGGAAAGTGATTGCAGTAAATTCCAGGTTAAACTGATATTAGCATTTGAATTATAGGTAAGTATCAGAATTGCTCAGCATTAGGAATTTATATTAAGATTGATCTGGGAGAGAATACTGCTAGTAAAAAAAGATCTATATATTACCCTTGCAATGTAATGTCATGACCCAATTGCAGTGTACTACCACTTCAAGGCTGGAAAGAATGTTCTGCAATTAGTTTAACATTTCACAAATCAAAACTATCTAGCACTATCTTTTTATTAATCTTTGCTTGTTCAAATGTATTTTAATAGATTTAGATATATAGTAGCAGATCTATTGCAATTAAAAATCAAAGTTCTTATGTACCAGTAGTGTTTCCCTGGAGGTCTAGTCAGTCTCCACAGTAATGAAGATGTAATTATACTGATGTAAATCGCTGCACCATAACTAGGAGGGATTGGCCTTTCCCCTCCCTTCATTCATTGAAAGATTTTATCTTTGACAGGTACTGTCAAACAGGGTGATGGGCTAGAAGGCAGAGTGCTTTTTCTGGTAACTAATTTGCTTGGGAAGAAAAATGTGGTTTTTTTATTGGATTTGTTGTTTGGTTGTTTTGGTGGGTTTTTTTTTTTGTTTGGTTGGTTTTTTTTAGGATGTCTTGAATACTGACATGATTCTCAAGTTCTGCATCTCCCATTCTAGATGGCAGCAATTCCTCTAGGCTTCCTAATAAAGCACAGTCAAGATGAGACTTTCTGCTCTGACTATGCTATTCTCAGCTTGAACATAGGAAAACAAGTCTGGAGGCAGCTTGCATGTGCATATAAATAAATAGAATGTATATTTTAAAAAAACCCAGACCTAAACCAAAATCAACATCAGAGGAGGATGATTTCTTACAAAGAACTTTCTTTCAGTTGGTAGTTTAATTTATCAAGTTTTTTCTGTTGTTGTAATAGACTGAAACAGCAGTTAGTTTTCCCCTAGTCCATTACCTAACAAATATCTCTCATTTTCTTTCCCTCAATAATCTCCTTGAATATGCACATGTGTTCTGTCACATTTTGTGCATACTGTTAAAGCTGACAAGCAAAACATTAAATTAAGGCCAACCAGAAGATCCACTCCTTGTTTCAGACAGATGTCACCACTGCAATAAGAGAATGGTCTGCATGAAGCCCTGTCTGAGTGGCTGCATGTTTCAAATACAGTCTCAGTGGTCTGATAGCAAGGCAGGACATTTCCATAGAAATTAGTTTTTCCAAAGATATGGAGGGCAACCAGAGAGAATGTTCAACATGGCATCATGATCTTGCTTCAAGCTGACTGATGGCAATGATAGGTTCCTTGTCGTATTGTTTACCAAAGATTTTGTAGGACTACATCAAGGCTTTACCAATCTCTGACTTAAGCAATGTGGGTGTCTGAGGAGAAGTGAGAATTTCACCTAGGAAAGAAGTTATGGGCTTACTTCAGACAAATTCTCACAAGACAGAATTCCCCCTCAAGTGTTAACAGCCAGGTTTAGGACTAAGGCAGAAGGGAAGGAAGGTTACTGTTATACTACTAGGAAAAACTGCTAGGTTTTTTCCCCATCACTTTTCATGGGCATTTATTCTTAGGCTTTTTCCCATTTTTTTCTCATCTCTGGCAGTCAGAAGCTGACAGCTTTCTTTGGTAATGAAAATGGGTCTTAGGGACATGGCAGAAGCCACCAAGTGTCCAGGCCTGTGGGTGAGCAGGTGCTGCTGACCCTGAAGGTCTCCTTCCAGGGGCAGACGCAGCTGTGGTGGCTGCAGCATCACTGTCTGAGCTGTAAGTGCTCGTGGCCTTCAGTGTAGAGAGTCTGGTGCCTTTCCAAATTGCTAAAATTCACTAAGGAGAAGATAGAAAAAGAAAATAAATGTCTCGGTTTTATTTTCCATTGAACTGATGTTTCTTTAGAATTGGCTGTTCCACATGTTACTCACCTTGCTGGCAAAAGCATTGGTGATCAATGAAGACAAAGTGGTTCTGACTGTCAGCTTGCCACGTACATCCAGAGCAAACGAACACATCAGAAGCTGATTTTGTGCAGGGCCTGCTTTTGATTTGTGCATTTTTCTGGCAGACTTGGGCTATGCCCTATTACTTTCTTACAATAAAAGGGAACGTTTCTTCTACTGGAGCTTGCAGCATGCAGCTGCAATAATCATAGGGGAGCCCCAGGTGGTCTGATTTATGGTGTTTAATGTGAACCCCTGAAGTTCTGCCAGGAGATATTATATAAGGTATAAAACATTTTGCAGAATTGTTTTGCCACAATTCAGTTCTAACTTGCAGTGGGCCTCCTTCATTTACCTCCCTGCTCCAAGACAGCTTATTTAAATGCATGTTTATTAAAGAGCTCCCTAAACCTTGTTAAAGTTGCTTCTGAAAATATTCTGACTAATGGCAATGTTGACAAGGGTGAATCATCCCTGAGAACATTGTGCTCATCAGGACAGTTTCTCAGCTGATGGGATTTGGCAGATTGCCACACAAGTTCATGGCACTTTTCTACAGATTGCTACTGGGCAAGGATTGATATGCTGGGCAGGTGTTGACTGACAGAAGCTCTGATACAGGTCTGTGGATTTGTACTTGTCTAAAGCCTTCAGTTCATGAAAGGAAGCCCTGAACTTAAACCAAATACTTTATTGTACAATCTTCATACAGGGAATATTAATTATTAAATGCAAGTGTGTTTCTGCGAGGATGTATCTGCAAACTGGGCAAGGGACAAGGAGCTATTCATTCAACTTTGCTACCAGTATCAAGATTCTGGCTACAGGTTTCTCTGCTGTCCTTCTCAAAGACAGGTTGGAACAAGCTGGGTTGGTGCTATCCCCCACGCTGCAGTGGGAGCGGTACAGGAGGTGCACTAGCTGCACCCATCCACGCAACTGCACTGGCACCAGTGGCAGGGAGTGACTGCCTTAGCAGGCTAAAGGGATGTGCCTAGGGCTTTGGCTGAGGTTGCTCAAACAATAGGTTATCCAGGCAAGGAGACGGATTTCCACCCCTGGTACAGCCCATGATTCAGATTCTGTGCTGGAGCCCTTCTCAGCGTGCTTTCTGTGAGCAGGGTTGCAAAACACCCTGGGAGATCCAGATCTCATCTTTCTTCACTAGCCAGGCAAACCTAGACTCAAGGTTTAAAAGCAGGTTCCTTTGTAACTAGAAATTATTTAGTTGCATAGTATGACAAGCACAAGATAGTCCTGAAGGTGGAATTCATGTCCTGAAGTGTTTAGTGAAACAGAATAAGACAGTAGCTGAGGAAAGAAGATACTTGCTATGAGTTGATGCTTGCTTGATGAGGAAGTGAAGGAATGAAATCAGAGTGAGCTCTGGATGGGTACAATGACTAAACTTGTACTGGATCAACTACAGGAGTTTGGTTTTCTTTTATTAACCCTTTGCATTCCTGTGCTACCTAAACTGAAACATCCAGATTTTTTTTTGGGAGAGGACAGATAATGTTTGTTGATACAGCACTTAGTTTCAGCTAATGACAAGTAGACATAATCTGTAATCTTGTCTATTACTTGTCCTGTATCACACCCTTTCATTTACTACATTGAAGTACCAGTAAAAAGCATTCCAAGAGACACAATGGAGCAGCACAGCAGCCCCAACACAGTTGGAGGCTGCGTATTATATTACAAAATGACTATTTTTTGGTGGGAAAGGGGGAAGATGATGTGCCAGTTTACAGGAAGGTTGGGCAAAAGGTCAGGGAAAGTGCGGAATTATTATCGGCTCTGCTGGCGCCACACCTGTGTGAAATGTTTAATGCTGACACAAGAATGAACTTGAAGCATGTTTGGAACGTATAAGCAGCAAAGAAAATCAGAGAACTTAAACTGGAATTGTTAACTGCATAAAATTTGCTATAGGATGGAGAGACCAAAAGCAGCCCACTGAGACCCAAAGGTGTAGTTGAGGCCACTCTCATCTCTCCATGGACATGGAGTACATGAAGGTTACAGAGCTTGGCATCAAAATAGTCCATCAGGAATAGTCTTGGCCATAAAGGGCTCTGTTTTAGTTTGAAATGAAAATACTCTGCTTATAAGTAGGACAGACTGTTACTGTCATGTGACTGCTGAATTTGCAGCCTGTAAATTATGACTAGCTTTCACTCTTGCACACCTATTTTAATGAGAAGCACAAGCTGGTTTCTGCATTGCTGCAAACCTGCTTAGCTTCACTGCCATCAGTATGTGACTGTCTATACCAGCTCAGACTTAATGCCAGTTGCAGCTTGCTCACCACCGCTGGCTGGAATAGAACTCAAACCTGGCTTCTGTACTTATGCTTTACCACAATACCCTCCTTCGTCTTCTTCTGTGAAAATCTTGCACTGTAGATATTGAACCGTAAAGGAGAAGTGACTCTCAGCAGACATAATTTTGTATGAGTAATTCACTTTTAAAGCTTGGATATATTCCATCTTCCTTGTGACTAATGGTACCTGAACAGAACATAATTGTATAATAATTTTCCAATTGCTTAATAACTCATTTTGCTTGTTTGTAAGATGTTGTTTTTCATTTCAGAGTCGTGAGGACCTGCGTGTGGTAATGAGTGACAGACAATTGTTTATTTTTCAGAAATAATGCCATTAAGGAAAACTCTCTACACTTAGAGCCCTGACAGCTGGCCAGACCCTGACATTCTGACTCATCTAAACCCAGTGAAAAGCCTGCTGGCAGGAAATTATTCTACAGTTTCATGTCGTGCTGCCTTTGCTGGCAGCCCTCACCTGGGGAGTTCCAACCCCACCACTTCTGCTTGCTCATCGACACCTGAAAACCAGCACAAATCCTTGGGGCTGCACTATGGATGGAAATGCTGAAGTCTGACAAATATTTCTGTTGGTGTAGCTGGTGGAAAGGGCATGAAGGAATAGCTTGGAGATGAAATGTTTCAAGCTGGGCTTTCTGCTAGTGTGGGAGGAATATCTTCCTTAGCTGGGAAAGGCTTGGTCAGTCATAGGATGTAATGTTGTTTCCAACTGCTGGGCCAGCAAAGTTAAATAAAGATATTTAGGTATGAAAGGGCAGATAGAAGAGGAGGATGAGCAAAGAGGTGAACCGTTTCTGGTTTAGTAAGAAATGTGTGAAGGATGCAAAAACCCCAGAAATCTCCTAAGGACTTTGATCTAGATACAGAAAATGCCTTTGAAGAGAGGGAACCAGTGCAGAAAAATAGACTGCATGGATACCATAGATGTCTTATGCTTTTTGAAACAGAGCTGATGTCTATGGCTAACTTCACTCTCTTGAACTTTTCAACAGATGAACAAAAGTATTCGGCTTTTTTTTCCTCAAGAATGAATGCTTGAGCCTTAGAAGTTGGTGTTGATGTTTAAGGGTAGAAAGCGAAGCCTTTTGTGGTTGGTAATAAACTTCTATTCTTCCAAAAAGGTGTAATGAGTAATGTTGCCCAAGATATCTTGCTAAGAGCAGTAAGAGACACAACCCACTGAAATAAAAATAAATGTAAAGCACATGGGTTCAGATGGACTGGGACTAAAACACAAGTGTCATCAGTCAGCAAGGGCTGTGTTATTCCAGCTAGGATCAAAAAGTTAGTTAATTTTATACTTAGTTAAAGGCATAAATGCCCAAACCTCTGCTGCGCTTGGTGGTCCAGTATCAAGTCTGAATATGGCTGGTGTGAATTTATGGAGAGATTACTCAGTGGTGTTTCATCTTAGACTTCTAGAAATTAATGAAGAGAATTTTTCTCAGAGATCTGTTGAAGCTGAAAGCAGAGCTCAGACCAGGGGATGTTTGTGGACATTGTGACTGAGGAGAGAAAGCTCCACGTGTATCTGAATAGTAAAACCAACAACAGAACAGAAACGGCTCAGTTCTTACTTGCAAATGAATGTCACCATCTTCAGAGCTGCCCAAAGTCTACATTTAGAAATAGAAAAATATGGTGAAGAGAATAAGAATTAAAATTTTCAGGAAAAGCATGCTTAAAGCTGTTTTGTATCTGTCAATGGGTGCTTAGAGGTTGTCTTAGCTGATGTAGGTGGTGGCACTGCAAAGTGAGAGGATAACAGAACTGTTTGGGAAAATCAGTGTTCAACCCTGCATTGTACCAGAATACTGCTTCTCAGCCTCCAGATAACTGTCAAGATGAGGAAAGAACAAGTTCAGCTGTTTGAATGTGTCTTCTCTTTCACAGAGTAGCTGTGGTGTGGGTTTCTATGTGATGGTGTTTTTTGGTGGTGTGGGATTTTTTTCCCCAGGTATTAAAATGTCTCGATCGATCATCTCTTATAAACCTCAGTTCCTTCATGCATGGGAGCTTCTGCAGATATTCCTAGTGCAGGATCATTTCATTGTTTATTTTGTTTCCCCTTGGAATGAATTTTTTAGTTATCCTTTTTTTTCTTTATATTGTCAAAACATGCTATAGCAAGCTGTGTTCTCTTGCAACCCATTCCATGTTGAAATGTAAACCCATTGCAACACAGCCTGTCTGGCATATGTTGTCATAACTTTTAAAAAGTTGCCCTGCTTCTCTGTTGGCGTTGAGAATTTTATTAAATAAGAGTATTTACTTTTCCAAATTCCCCATGGGCAAAAGCAGGTAGAAAACAGATACCTATGCCTAATTATAACCTTATATTTCACATTAAACTCTCTTAATTTTCTTTCATTCCACCTCCAGCATGCATTCTCTCATTCATAACTGCCACTGGATAATTTGAAATCATTTGCTTACTCAGGGCTTTATGCCATACACTCATGGATTGTGGCAGATGAATCTTTCACTCAAAAAAAAATAAGATGAGAAGTTCATTCTTGCTGTTTAGGTGGGTCTTTCCCTCCTTGTCACAAAGTTACTGATCAAATTGTTGCTATTAATTTTTAGGTTAGTGTACTTGTTGCTCAGGGAAAAGCTAAGTGTTCAGGTGAATTTATCAAGTTACTCAAGGCTGAATTTGCCTCTTCAGGAAAGATATTCCCAGCTATGTGTTGGTTTCCAAAATACCAGGTGTGTGGTTACTCCTTGGCTGTTATGGGAATTTTGTTGTTCCCAAGGAACATAGTTTTTAAGGAAGAAAGGATTTCTCAGTCACCTCAGTCTTGGTCCATGAGAGAATTTGGACTCAAGACACTCTTGACTCCTGCATGGATGTTGTAGCTGATCTAAGCGATGAGTACAAGGATGTTGCTTTTCCATTTCCTCCTCTCTAATCAGTGTTGCTTTTTTCTGCTTTGTGTTGCACTACTTAATTAACTTCAGGATTTTAAGGTTATTTGCTGTATTTGGAAATATTACTGCCTCTTGATCCAGCTGTGAGAAAAAAATACATCCTCAAACAGAAACTCTGGGATCAATCAGAGCACATGGAAGAAACCTCTTAAACTCCCTGATATGGTAAATATGCTCCAACTTCTATTACATTAATGTACATCTTGATCATGGGAGATTATTAGTGGCAGTTATCCTAAAAGAGATAGAATTCCTTTTCTAGCTAACTGTCCTATTTCTATCTCCCTTCAATCTGTCTCTTTCTACAGAGTAAAGTCACAGAAATCCTTTAGTTCATTAGATATTGACAAACAAAGAGAGAAATATACTTTCAGTTCTTAAACCAGCCTGGGAAAGGCCTGTCCCAGTTTCTAAACAGAAACAGTCCTTGTGTAGTTTTCTTTCCTTTGGCCCCACAGCCCACTGAATTGGGCAGAGAATTGCGCTTGTTGTCAAAGTAATGTCTTTTAAAAAAGGGCAAGCTCTAGCAAGGCCTTTTATGCCTCAAGAGGAAATATTTCCACTACCTTCTCTCTTGCAGTTTGGTGACCAGTAGGTCAGCCTCAGTTTATCTTTCTTTGCATTAGGTAGCATGCTCAGGGTTTTACTTATCCTTAATCATTTAAATTCCAGTTAGAAAACATGTTTTGGTGATCCACTCCTTTCAGTTTCAGCAAGAATTAAATCCCTTACTACCACAGAGGGGACAGTCCTGCACATCACCAGAGTCTGACTTGAATGCAGTGTTGTGTATTTTTTACAAGACAAATGTCATCCCACTGGGTCAACCTGTTGTGGACACACTGATCTCATTATTACTTCCTTTGGTCAAGAAATATGCAAAACCTTGGTCTCCTTTGCTGGGTAATGTTTTCTGCTCTCCATGCTTCTTTCAATCCATTTTTTGCAGCCTTTTTTAGGGTTTTTTTTTGGTCAAAGTCTTTCATATTTCCAGTCATTTATCTTATAAAACAGCTACTTAGTTGCAACTTCAGTGTTAAGAATTTAGTGTGATAGGGCTAGGGAGGGGGTGGCTGAAAATCAAACATTATCGAGCAAAAGCACATGCCACTTCTTGTGTATCTTATTCTGCAATTCTTTGAAGTTTAATCTTTTCAAAAGAAAAGCCTTTCAGCTGCTTTGTGGCAACAACTCGGGCTTGTAACTTTTGACTGCACAGTGCTCCTAGTTCATAAACTGATCTCATCCTTTTCTGACAATTAATACTAAAGTGAATTTAAATTGGATCTCCTCCTGCCACCGCATCAGCTGTCTGGAACAGTTTGCCTACCTTGGTCTCCCACACTAATTCTCTCTGTACCTTTTCAAAATGCTGCTAAAAATCCTGACCTCCTTTAAGGCTCTACCAGCCAGCAAGCTGTGAACCAGTTTCTTTCCACGTGTGGATTTGGCTGCACATCCTCTTTGCAGAGCTGCAGAGAGCTGCAGAGAGAAGAGACAGGATGGGCAGAGATCAGGATATCAGCTTAGCAGTGCCATAAGCCTTTGAAGCCACCTCTCACCTCATGCTTCAGCTGCACGAAGCTGCAGCCCAGAGCAGGGAGCAGAGCAGCCTCACACATACCCTGGGAGAAGCTTGGCATGGCCTTGTGCTTCTGCTCTCCATCTCTGCAGAGCTGTGACCCATCACTTCATCCCTGTGTGGTGCAGTTGTGGGGACTGTGTGAGCATTCACAAACCAGCGTGCAGAGATGCTCCTGTTATAGAGAGGGCCAGAAAAAGAAGAACTCTTTGCATCCTTTTCTTTTCATGCAAGGAAGAAGCATTCACAGGCCAGCTTTCAAAGCTCCTGTTTATCTGAAAAACACTACCTTGATTGCTAGGTTAAAAGTTAAAATATTTTTATAGCATGATAAGATTTTTTTTATTAACGTGAGCTGGTAAACAGTGAGTATAATGTCACATTGTCTTGTGGTTTGTTCTGTGGTCAAATGAATAATTATATGAGTGTCTTAATATTATTTTTTTTCTCCCTTTAGCTCCAGTTGTATAGTAGTTGTTCTAACATTGGATTATAAAACAATTATGTTTATAGCAAGACCTCTGGGACAGTCTGTGTACAGAAACCCAGTTATGACTAAGAACTTATTGAGTGTGACAACATTTCCCATAGCAGGTATGCATTACAGAGTATTCTGCATCTTATTTTCAAAAGCTCAGCACTCACAGCTGAGGCCAAATTTTCAAAAAGAAACATTTTGATATAGAACCTGAAATAAGGGACAGTGTAGAAATGCGGTCATTACCTAACACTTTAGAAAACCTCTGAACTTGTTTTTGTTATCTTAACAGTACCTTTGCTTAAAGATCTATATTCATAAAGACATCTTGTCCTCTGTGAACTGACTGTAAATGTTTCCTAAGGGCATAAATAAACTCATACATGCCACTGGCATAATTGTTTCCATGGAAACAGTTTTCCTTTTTAAGGAAAATAATAAAAAACCCAACAGAGGATACATGAGAACATAAAAAAAACCATAGCAAGTTGGAGCAAAGGTCTACTGAGATGTGTGTCCTGTATCCAGCCGTGGTCAATGGAAGGTGCTTGGGGAGGTGCATCAGAACAATACAAACATATGGCAACACTGCTCCAGAAATTCTTTCAGCTTTAGCAGTTTTGGACTCAAAGATTTCCTGAGTCAAAGGTGCCAACCTTACAAGCCACGTGAGGTTTTTTTTTGTTTTGCTACCATGAAAAGCCTAGTACAGCATAATGATGTGTCTTTACAATGAGGCTCTTGCAGTAATACCATTTCATGGAGAACATAGGAGAACATTGACAGTCTTAAGTCATTAATTCAGTCATTTTGCTCAAGGAAAATGCCTTCTAGGTTTTCTTCCTTAAATGTTTCAAGACCAACTGCCTAGAATTAATTCATCATGGAAGTCTTTTTTTGGGGGAAGAACTGGGGTCATAAGCTTTCCCTCAGAATAACAGCTGGAAGACAGCAATTCCTTTTATAACATTGCTCTTTTATCCTAAGAGCTAATAACATATCCAATCCTTTTAATACCACATTAATATAACCTTGTTCACTTCACCTGCCCTCGTCCCTGCCCCTGTCCAGCAGGACACCCCTTTTAATACAGCTGGTTAAAACAATGAGCTTCCTGGCTGCTTTAGGGAGGATTGCACACCTTCACCTGAGTTTGAAGTTAGGCTTTAAAGAAGTGTGGTTTTCAGTTGTGCAAGTATGTAAAATTTTTTCTGTATGCATTTCTCAGTGCTGAAACTTGGAGTGCCATCTCTGTGCATGCTAAATTGCATCAGTGAAAAGCCTGCATTGTACTTGATGACAAAGCAACCGATGTGTCTGTGTGCTCAAAACATGCAAAGTGCTTAATTTCAGGTGATATCTGTAAATCCTAATATTCCACAGATCTGAAGAGTCGGCTGTGGTTTGATCATCCTGTGTTGCAAATCTTCAAATTTCCAGAGCATGTACTGTGTGCTTGCCTATGTGGGCTACTGAAATATTATGCTGGGAAAAGTCCCTGATTTACTGAACTTTTTGTTTAAAGTCCACCTTGGGTGTTAATTGGAATCTAAATTCAGGTGTTAACCTCTTTGGTTGAAAATACATGCTGAGCAATTACAGGAAGGAGGCCAATTTCAGGCACAGCAGTAATTACTGAATTAGTAGAAAAGTTCAAGAAGAGATTCAAATTTCATATCATTGCTAAGGTTTCTGAAGAACAGCTAATCCTGAAGTGACTAGGCTTCTCACACCTGAATATGTTTGAGGTAACTCCACTTAAATTTCAAAGAAATCTCAGCGTGAATAATTCCAGAACCAGATGTCAACATTTCTTAAAGTGTTACTTTACTTTCAGATGCAGGAAATTGTCCAACAGCCTGAAATTTGTGATTAAGAAATTGGATAGAATAATTTTTTGTTAGGCAATATTTCTTTTTCTTGTTCTCAAACTTAGAATCCTGCTTGATTCATTTAAGAGGAACCCTGTAATGTAGCATCCTGCTTGTTATGGTATGCCTCATGTCTTCTGCTTTCCAAATTTTCCTTTCTCAAAGAAAGACTTCACAATATTTAGTTGACCACATCAGTTTTTTGATTTTTTTTCTTTTTAAAAAAATGTATCCAATATATAATAT
>VWYI01053938.1:0-23718 GCA_013399455.1 Anthoscopus minutus
ATTTTTTCTAACTCGAAGAATGTTGTACATCTGCAAATGCAAAAATGTATCACAGGGGCAACAGCCACAAGGACATATTCTTCTGCTCAAAAAAGACTGTCTAGCAATTGGGTGCTAACAAGACACTGGTCAGAGGAAAAATTTCCTGATCAGCCTTAAGCAGATGCTTAGGACTAGTATGAATGTGTGTTGCAGACTGGGAATCCCAGACCAACAGTTAGCTCCTGAGGGACCAACCCATGAATTCTGAAATGCATGTGCAGAAACCCCAGTGGATGCTCAGAAAGACTCTAGATGCCTCAAAACTAAAATTATTTGTTACAAGGATTAGTCCAAACAATTGTCTAAAGTTGTTCCATGATCATGTTCTGAGTGAGAGGCTAGGCAGACAGCCAGCATGCTGCAGATGACTAAAATGGAGCATGGGAAGTTGTCTCCGCATCTGTCCATCTCCTAGATCCTGCCTCTGAGGAACTTCCTCAAAGTTGGAAAGAGGAGAAAAAAACAAACACACACACCAAAAAAAAATCATTAAACTATGATTATCTAAATGTACCTACTATTTTTCAATGAGAGTGTTTACCATGTCTCTTTTCTGTTCATGAAATCTTAAAAAAAAGCTTCAGTGATATTCATCTCTCTGATGTGGAAAACATATTATTATTTCCTGCAAAGTTGGAGACTTCCTTCAGCAAGAGGAACATGGAAATTCTTCCTAAAACGATCTGTAGTGCCAATGTTGAAAGCGTGCTCTTGGGAGAGAAAGACTCTGAAAGGGGAGAAAAGGGTAGCTATGACAGATTATTTTAAAATAAACCCAAAAGCTTCTATAAAGACCTTGAGTGAAGTCGATGATGGCAAAAGGATCTGAGTGGAATCCTGGTTCCTCCAGAATCCTCTAGGGTAAGGAATGAAGGAGAGACATGTAGCAATGCAGGTGTGAAAAGGCAAATGAGAATGCCCAAGGCCGCATGATTGGATCTGCCTGTTTACCAAGTTAGGTCCATTTAAGTGCCTGAATAAATTTTTTTTTAACTGGCTTCCTTTTTTTTCCCCTCCCTCATAAAGGAAATGCAGTGACTGCACATGCCTTATTAAAAGATTGCTTGTTTGGCTGGTGGCCATAGTAGAATAATTCTTCTTATTGGTCAATAAATCAAGTTACTGTCATTTTAAACACTCTAGCTGAATTTCTGATGAGCACATGAAAGAGTTAATTCTATCACTGTCATGCTACCACAGCATTAAAATAACTGAAAAGTTTGTAAATTGTATCCTCTCTTGTAGCACAAATTTGGACCTGGAACAAAATCCTTATAAAATTATGCCATTCTGTAAAAATCCAACTCTTGCTTTCAAAATATACAAGTAGAAGTCTGGACTAGTGAAGTGCAAATAAAATACATGCAGGGAAGCAGTCTTTTGAATTTGTAGGTATTTCAAATGCATTTTAAAAAATTTAAATAAACTTCTTATAATGTTAAATATTTTTTCATTTCAGTTAACACAACTCTTCTTATATAAAATAATAATCAGGCTCTCCTAGACTGGAGGGCATGTTGATTTAATTTGAAGTGGTGGGCTCTTTCTCTGGAAGGTTTTTTTGTTGCTTTAGCAATTGAAAGCCTTTCTTTCCTAATAGGATTAGTGCAAATAATTACCAAAGGATTTCTCTGTCATCTGAGCACTGTTCCCCACAGTGGTATTAAAAAGCCTGTCTTCAGTACAGAAATAGTCAATGGCCGTGGCTAGCTGAAAAGGTCGTATTTAACTATGTTGCCACTCAATCCAGAGAAAGTCATCTACAAAGGCAAGACTGCAGTGGTTTTTACCCTAATCTCCATTATGCCCAACTGTTCCCATTGTGGGAAGAACAAACAATTGGCAGGAAGCCACTAGTGAGGTCTGACAGATAGTAGGGTGAAGTGGAGGACTACAACCCAAATGGTAGGTGTCATCACAATCCTTTGCAGCACTTGTTCAGTAACATGCAAGTGATCTGGGCTAACAAAGCTTTAACACTGCATGTGTGCCAGATTTGATGCTAGCTAGCCATTTGGTTCTGAACACAGACCAGGGACCTCCCCTCTGACCTACTGGGGAGGGAGTCCACCTGAGTTTTTTTGGCAGATCCCTGGAATCTATGAGATACATCAGCAGTCTGGAGAGAAGCTTATGGCTCTTCAGCTTTAGGACAGCTCCTTGCTGCTTTTTACACATTTTACATTTTAGGCACTTTATCAAGAGCAGTTACAAATTTTGTACATAGAAAGGAGCCCACTGAGGAGGGGGGAAAAAAATTGTGACTCAGGTTGAAACTGCACAAAGGTGTCCTGCTGGGGAAGCAGATCTGAATTAGTGTATGTGACTCTAATATGCATATCTAATCTGTAACTTTGTTGCTTGTTCAAGTCACACAGTATGTTTCTGCTGTTCTCTGCCTTCATTTCAAGAGTTCCGGCTCTGTATCCATACTCTGTGCAGCATAATATGTTGTACAGAGCAACGGAAAATGAAATCTGAAAGGCATTTCTTCAGCATTAATGTACAGATACCATTTTGACAGTCTGTAATCATAGATCTCTGGTGTGACAGGAAATGAGCACTTCTGGCCTGTCCTGTCTGATACTCCTTGAAATCACAGGATATACATGCATACTTTTACCAGCTCACTGTGAACATTGTTGTTTTGGTAGGAAAAAGGCATGGCAAAGGTCTTTATTTGGGGCGCCTCATCTCTTGGGGTACTATCTGTACCTGTTTCCTCTCTGCCCAGCCTCTGGAGACTTCCAGCTTGTGTAATTGCTTTTGAACATAATCACATTCATGGATCAAAGAAAATGCAAAACCTTATTGTTGCAAGTTAATTGTTCCTGGAATAATTTTTATATGTTGTCCATTGTTGCTCATCTCAATGGTAGATTCAGATGCATCATTCCTTTCAGCTTCTGTGGTTTTCCAAACAGGTGATATTATTTAGCCTCTTCAGTTAGAACTCTTGGAAAATGTCTCATTCTCTAACGCACAGGCAAGCTGACTGTTGCCAGTGGCTACAACTTGCCTCTACACTGGTAAACAGTAAACCTGAACTTTCTGTCTGCTGCAGTCACATTAATAATGCATAATGTTTCCTGTAATTACATACATGCACAGAGATTACTTCTTTCTTTTTGTTGGAGGAGGAAAGAAGATGGGAGGTAGAGAGTGGAAGGTGGTGGAAACAGATACAAGTAATTATTAATGCTGATGAGACCCCAGCTGCATAGGTTTTTAATTAGCCCATGTCTAACCCTAATAGTCACTGTTGGGATAATACTAGCACTTCTTAAGCAGGCTTATTTAGAAAGGGAAGTGTATTGTCTGGTCACACCTGCACTGTGTAGTGTTACTAGCACATACTCAGTAACACAGGCCAAAATGTTATAATATTTTCGGTTCACTCGGTTAAATTTTAGTCTTATTGTATTCTTCAAGGCAGTCTCAAGGAGTGAACTTTATGCAGCTGTGGAGGGCTGCTTTCCTGACGAAACCATGAACTGATGTCTGACAAAGGAAAGGAATGTAATATACCAAACTTCACATGTCTTTCAAATGTTAGTAACAAGGCCTCCAGAGAATCATTTCAAATTGATCAGTGAAGCAGGAGCATGATCTCTACTCTTCAAAGCAAAAGAATTTCCAAATTCAAGACCCTCTTTTTTCCTTAACTGAGCTGAATGCTTCTGGAATAAGTAGAAATGTTTTGCCCAGGAATGGGTGTTAACCTGGTCCATCCTTGGGAGCTTGGTCTTTGCCTGTGGAGCTGGTGCCTTTAGAATAGAATCTATTTTGGTCACATCCTTGTTTTCTCCTCTGGATTGTGCAAAGTTGTTAAAATGTCGTTCCTTTGTTGGAAACCCTGAAGGAAGGACAAAGGATTTAGTGAAATTAGAAATACTGAGAGGTTTTTCTGCCCTTTGGCAGCTTTTAATTTAATTGGAGTTAAGCAACAGTTAAGCAGTTTGCAGAGTTTTAAGTAAGAGCAAAGCACCTCTCAAGTGAAAGCATGTATTTGATCCTCAGTATTGCCATAGCTAAGCAGGCTGAAATCTTGCACACACTGGCAAGATATTTGACCCCATCTTTGCAGAAGCAAATTTCTGAAGGAATGGGAGAGTTTTATAAGGTCTGGCTTCAAACTGTGGCCCTGATCAGAAAGGGATTTTGGGACACTATTAAACTCATCTATGTGCATACAGGCCAAAGACACGAAGTGCCTTTTTCTTTTTCTTGTAGCCCTGTAGGCTTCCCTTCTCCACAGCCACCATTTCCACCACAGGCATTGCATACCTACAATGGTGTAGAGAAGGACAGCTCTATTTTATCTGACTTTCTCTCTGAATGCTAATTTGATATAGCTTGGCTGGGAACACAGGGTGACCTTAACCCTACCTCTCTTGACCACTATTAAAATAATCTTTCAGAGTAAATGTATTTGTTCCTTAGAAACCCTCAAGAAGAGGAAGAAAGACAGGCTGTCCTCTCCATTCTGTTTTTGTAGTCTCACTGCCGCTCTGCAGCCTCTGCATTGTGTGAAACACAGGCACACATAATGCAACCCCAGTGGACATGGCCTGTAGTATGAATGCAGGAAATGCTGCAGGAATAACGAATCCTTTAAATGAAATTATAAACTCATTGTGATACATATGTATACATGTGTCAGCTCTATCACTGTCTCTGATGCTTCATTTCTAAGTTGTTCAATGTCTTGCAGAAGGGGATGTTTTCAAAGCTGCATTACAGGACTTGTTTCATCCAGAAGCCCATATTTACCAGCGCTGTTGTATGTCCATGTGTTAAATACAAGCAAGTTGTAATAAATCCGCTTTACCCAGGTGTGAGGGTCTGCTCAGTGTCTGGAGCAGCACAGAGCCTGCTCTGTAGCTTTGAACTGCATCAAGCAAATGAACATTTCTTTAAGGTTTCAGAGTTTTTTCTTTGCCATTTTCCTCTCTTGCGCTTGACAAGACCTGATGCACAAACATTTAAGTTCTGTGTGTGAGAAGTTAACTACCTTAAAGCAATTGATTTCTGGAAGATAAGAATTTTGCTTTTCTGCTAGATCATACAGAGCACAAAAAAGGGCCTGGGTGCAAATGTGATAAAAATGTGACATGTTAGGCTTTGCAATTAAAACATAGATATGTAATAAAAGCAGATTTGATTAGACTATTCAAAACTCATTGCTAAACATAAAGTCTCCTTTGTCATACTTACTTGAATTCTTCTTAATTTGCTGGAAACGGACAATTTTCCAGCCAATGCCAAAGGAGTGATTAATGCCTTCTATCGCCTTCTGAATGCACTAAGAAAGAATATTAAACATGAAATAGTAAATGGTACTAGGTAATAAGATTCTGAGGCATGATGAAAGCTGTTGTTTCTGTTATTGCTGAATTTTTGTACTTATAAATATTGTGTTGCTTATCTATTTATAACAGTGGACACCTCCGTTCTGCTAACTTGTGCATAATCAGGCAACATGTAGACATGACCAGAACTGAACCTAACAATTGTAATTGAATTAATATCTCAACTTAGAAAAAGGTGGATTAACTTCATATTTCAGAGGTATTTGTAGAAAGTTGCTAAGCAAACCAGCTCTTGAGGTGAAATAATATTTTCTGCAAGCAGAATTCTGAAATTTGCAGATTCTTAAAGTATAGCTTGTTAAAAGTTTTTCACATAGCTGTACTGTAAGATATACTTTAAAAGTCCAAGACACAAATATGTAAATGTCCTATCATTAATACATGTTTGTTTAATGATACAGAAATTCTTCCATGCAGTAGGCTGGCTCCATGCCTTTGACTTCTTTCTTTTTGCTCTTCTAGTAGAAAAACTATTGAATACATATATAGTAAAGAGTTGCTGTATGAAAAACTCCATGTGTGGTTAGAATATTAAAAAGCGAAGTAAAGTATGGTGCCTTAAGATTTAAACAGCAGGTGTTGAGAATACATGCAGCTAGAAAAATAATTTTGTTTATACAAAACAAACCCCAAAAGTGCAATAAGTAGAGTCAAGATTTCTCAGAGTGATGTGTAACCTGTTGGGATCTTCTACGAGCCTCTGCCTAAATTAAGCCCATATTTAGGGAGGCCTTCTGGTCATGGTTTGGCTATGCAAAGTATTTTGTGAGAAGACAAGATCAGGGGACTTCAGGCCTCTGGAGCATGATCCTATTCTCTTTCTTCCAGCCTAGATATATAGCTATAGCTATAGATACATAACGATAGATGATATAAATATATAGATTATAAGGATAGATATAGATTAAATATAGATATAGATATAGATATATAGATAAATAGAGATTTATAGGACCAGTATGGGAATTCGGGCTGAACAGTGTTACTGCATTAGTACAAGTGACAGAACAGAAGGCACAGAAAGAAAGGAGAGACAAGGAAAAGAATGATATTGCTGCCCAACCTGTTTATCATGAAGCCACTGCACTATGCTCCAAAAATGCCTTCTCAGTTCCTGAATTAGGCTCTGATTCAAAAAAGCACTTAGATATATGATGTGGCCCATCTCTAATCACGAAGGCATTTCACCACTTGTTTAACTCCATGCACATTTAAGTATTTTATTAAGTGGGTGTCAATGAGGGAGGGATAATCCCTTGATTCGGGGTTCTCAGGACCTTGACTCAAATTATCATTGTCCAGTGACTCTGCCAGCAGTCAGAGCACTGTGGATACAAAGGCTAACAGCACAAAATCCTGCATAGCTGAGCCTGTGCAAAGTAGCAGTATTGCTGCTGTCCTATGAATACCCACGAGGACTTTTTTCCATCTGAATAAAGTGGTTCAAAAGCAGGAGTGCAGATGCACTTGAGCACTAAGGTAGGTGAGAGTGAATGACCAAGCCTGAGCCCTGTGAGTGCGCTGCTGCTCCAGCTCCTTGCCACAGTGTGAAAATAAATAAGCACAACAGTCCCAGCAGGTTTGCTGGAGACTCCAGTGACAGAGTGAAGGGAGTGTCAGACCTGAGAAAAAAAACCAACCCCCAAACAAACAAACAAAGAAAAAAGTCTTAATTACACATGGACTTTGTCTGCTTCTGCCCTCGGGCCGAAGAGCCTAGCAGAGTGCCTTATTTGTCTTTGCACCTCTTAAATGTTCCTTTACCACGATCAAGATAATTATCATTAGCCTGAACAGTGGTGGGGACCATTCCAGTTCTGTGACTTAGCAGAGGCTGAGGAAATGAGTCAGTGCCGCTGATTAAAAACACTGACATTCATGGTTTGATGTCCTATTTCTGTGTCTCCTGTAGTGCCACTAGCTCTGCTTTAAACTAGGATGAAAGAAACTCAGTGTCTTACATTTCACTTGAAGATGAAAAGACTCAGAACACCTTTTTGGTTCTCCTGAAATAACAGCCCATTTTATGGCAGTTTTCAGTTTCAGTTACTGGCTGTAGCTATTTAAAGTATGTACTTTTCTTAGAACAGTCATTGTAGTTGTGTTGTTTTTTTTTTTTTCAAATCACTCTTTCTGCAAGACACAGATTTGGACTTACAGAGTGTAAATGCTTGGTGTAAATGCTTACATGTGATGTCAATACAGAATATACTACACCAGAGGCAACGAGAGCTCTCCCAAATGTTTTCATTATCAATGCTATTTGTATACTGCTCTTCAGACATTTCCAAGGAACATACTAGTGTAAGGACCTGCTTCTGACACACCAGCATCCAATATAGCTGGCTTGAGGTTTGGCTTGAGGGTACAAAGAGGGTTAAAATAGCTTCTTCATGCCCCATCTTCTGTGTTGTCTGAGGGTAAGGGGTCTTCCCACTGCAATTCTTTATACCAGCCAAATTAAGCACACTGGTGATTCTGCTGACATTGACATATTTAGCCTCATGTCTATGCCTGAAGATGCACTTATTTTTATTGTTCATCTATTCTTGGCTTTTCTTAGAGGCTTAATGTTTCACCTCCTCACTCACATACAGCTGCAAATGGGCAGAGGGTTTAATAGAAATAAAAGGAAGAAGGTGATGGAAATGGGTAGAAGCATAAAATCAGCACTATCATCTGTGTTATGTTTGCTTTACATCAGGTGAAAAATAGGATATTCAAGTGACAGCTTGTCCCATTTTAACATTAGGAATTCCAGTGACAGGACAAGTGCAGATGCAAAATGAACTTTTCTCCTTGTGACATTTGAGCTGAGAGATGAGGCTCCTAGTAAGGGCTTTTGGAAGGACTGAAGGAATGCTGGCATCAGTCCAAGGGAGATGGATTATGGAAGGGCGATTGGTGAAACACTGAAAGGATGAATAAATGAATCATTTTGTACCACGTGTGATGGCCCACTCTTCCCACATCAAGACTGCTGGCAGTGATGTCACTCATTGGGCCTGATCACTTGCTTTGGGTCACTCCTCCATCTTTATATAGTGCACTTATTTAATTTGAAGAAAGTGCAATCAATAAAAAGTGATCCTTTTATCTTCCTCATCAATCTCTCTTTAATGAACATGCACTTTTTTTTTTCTTCTTAGATTCTTGGTTATGATGCTCTTAATTTCTCAGTGTATGGTAGAAAAAGGGGTGCAATCAAACACATGATGGAGCAGTTGGTGCTGCATGTTGTTGGCTGCTTCTTGCTGAAGAATGGGCATGTTTTTAAAGGAAAGCTGTCACCTGGGAAAGGGGGTGCAGATCACTTGTCCTGCACTAATATATGGTCCTCTGAATATTCTTTCTTAATGTGTCATACAGCAGAGCCATGAATAACCACTTGTGAAGAGGTATTTTAATTCCCTAATGTCCCAGCAGTTGCAAGACAGTAGATAATTCTTGGGGAATATTTTCGTGGACTATTGAGACTTTATTTAAAGGAGGTAGATATTTGAAATCCAATGGCTTCCATGAGAATGACTTACCAAGCCTACTTTCCAGAACTTTCAGAAGGTTTGGGTCTTATTATGGTACGACTGAAGGGTAAGCTGAATTAAACAGTACTTGTGCTGTTTTCAGGATTATCTTGGTCATAAACACACATCTATTCACCTCTTTGTGGCTGACCAGAGAAAATGGTCCTCTGCAGTGTGGTAATATGAAGTGCATCTCCTTTTAGCACCCATAAAACTGGTGGTTTGTGTTCTTTCCTTGAGCCTTTTGGGAGTAAAACTTTGCAAAAAAACCCCACGTGATTCTTTGCAAATAAATAAAATTAAATAAAATTACAGTTTTCTAAGGCTCTTAGTTTCAACCTGTTATTTGGCAGGAGTCAAATCTCTGTCATAGATTAGCTTCATTAGTGTAGACTCAAACTTCATTTTCCTCTAAGCCAAAGAGACCCAAGCTACGTGGGAATCAGGAATAAATCTTTGCACAAGAAGCTAAACTTATTGCAAGCAGGAAGGTAATTTCCTTCCTTATCACGCTATATTTACCACTAATGGGCTACCCTTTAAAACTTTGTTACCTTCAAGGTCATGCTCCCGCTTGATTTCTTCCAGAGCCTCACTTCCAATGAGCCAATTGCTGACTCCTACCGGCCACTCCGGCCGGCTTAAACAGAACCCATGTTTAAGCGCAGCACTCCACTGCTAGCATGTCACTACAGAAATGCACAAAGCTCAAGCCTGCAGCTGGAGGATAAAGCATCTCTACATTGCTTTGGGGACAATGGGAAAAGAAAGGACCCCCAAAGCCAGCAAATTTTATCTTCCGTTTATACTTTTTATCTTCTGACCCAAAGTGAGATACCATCATCAATCAGCTTTTACTGCAGCCTCGAGAGCTGACTCAGAAAGTAATGTGCCCTCGTACCCACCCCGACGCGGCAGAGAGCACAGGGTTTCATATTGATCCAAAAGGTCCCGGGAGGACCTTGGCATTGCAGCATGCCAAGGCAGGCTGTGTTCTGGCCCTAGCTTTGGCCACCTGTGGAGTGGAGCCAGGGAAGCTGGCTGGCCGATGATTCAGCACCTTCTTTCGCCCTTCTTGGCGGGGAATAGCGGGAGCCGCCAGGCACCCCGAAGGCGGGGGCAGAGTGCTGGGTGCCTCCCCGCTCTCCTCGCCGCAGGCCGCGTAGTCCCTGCGGAACTGAGGGGTTGAAGCAGCTCTGCATCCTTCCCTGCGGAGGGGGAGGAGGTCTGGGCAGAGCCGGCTGCGTGATGCTGAGGCAGGCAGGCTGCGCGCCAGGGCTGGAGGTGCGGCGGGGGAAGGGACCCGCAGCGGAGGAGGGCACTGCAGCCTGGCCGGGAGCCAGGGACCACGGGCACGCTGCGGCCGCCGAGCCGGCGGGGGATGTGCGGCTGTGCTTGCCTGCCGGGAGGAGCTGCTGCGGGCTGGCTGGGCCTGCCGGTGGAGGAGAAAAAGGCAGGGAGGGATGCTGTCCAGCCTCAGTTTAGCCAGCCGGACTGGGGCAGGAGGCGTTTGGAAGAGCCCGTTCCCGGTTCATGTGAACTGGCGGCCTCAGCAGCAGCAGCAGGGTGAGAAAGGGGATGATGCCCCTACATGCAGAGGAGCCCCTGAATGTGTCCTCTGTGCAGGTAGCACGCCATCCTTCTGTCCAGTTGTGCAGCGTTTTGCATGTTCGGTTTAACTTTGTTGCAGCCTTTGTAAGGAAGGTGCAAGATCTCCACTTTCGTTTCTATTCAGCACAGCACCAGGAAGATGCAAACAAAGTAGGAACATGGTTTAAGGGGGAGCAGATAAATGTAGATAGGATGGAGGGTTGCAAAGATTACTGGAAATTGAACACAGGCAATTTGCCAAGAAGACCAGTGCAGAAAAGATGTGGACATGACTTTGGATTAAACACAGGCTCAGATAAGTGTTAGCAGGGAAAATTCTCTTACTGGAAATAAGGTTGAAAAATTAGACACCGATAAATAGGAAAAGTAATTTTTAAAAAATTCTGCCAGCACTCAGATGCTGTAGTATCTCATCTGTGCAATGAATAGAATATTCCCAGCTGGTTCTCATTTTGCACTCCACTTTGAAGAGTGACACTGCAGCTTCACACCTGAGGAACAACTTGGGTGCATGAAAGTATGTCTGGTTTTCCCAGATTTATCAAATATAGAAACTGTGCTTACTTGTAGCCACAGCAATGCTGCTGGTTTTTTACACTTTCTGCAGAGGTTATATTGTTGCTGCTGTTTGAAATAGGTTTTGAGATACTCCAGAGAGGCTGCACTGATGCAGGATATTACCAGCAAAAGAGAACATGTGCTATGTAATAAGAGAAGCCATGTATGTAAATATGCAGTGCAAGCTGTTCATTCTGTCTGAGGTTGCTGATCACATCATTAACCTAAGGACCAGACACTTCAGTGGTAATGTAGGCTAGATTGTAAGATGATTTATCTTCTTACATTCTTTCAGAGAGTGTTATCACTGGCTGTGCTTTAAGGTAAATGCCCCAAGCACTTGATTGTAGTAGCTCTGTGATTACTTCAGTTGGCTACTACAGCCTCACAGGAAGCTTTGTGATCAGACATCCATCAATTAGTCCTTGACATGACAGTCTGTAAAACCACTATGGGATTCATTGAGATTTTGATAAATCTTTTTCATGCAAATGTTACTAATGTTCCCATCGAAGGGGGGGGAGGAGTAAGATGGGAGTGGAGCTGGAGGCAGAGTGAGAATATGAATAGAGACAGATGCCTCTTTCGACACTATCAAAAATACATAACTACGAAGGAATTTACCTTTCATGTGCCAAAGTAAGACACCAGCAAAAATTAGTTCCACGCAATTTGTAGCACTTGATTCTTTGTTTTCTTATGTATCCTGCACCCATTTATGCTAAGGGGATACACCAGCAAAACTTCAAAGCAAATGTTTTCATTAAGTTCAAGGAACTGGAAATTGTGTTATAAGCCCCTTGCCTTTCATACACGCCTTTATTGTTACACATGTGTACTTTTCTGTGTGAGACAAAAACGATTGGGAATAGATCTGATTCTAGTCTTACTTTCATTATGTTAACCAGACTGTTGATTCACCCCTGTGCTATACTGCACTAGTGAGAATGGTAGTGCCACATATTAGTAAGGGTGAGAAATGTCAGCCAAATTTAAAACAAAGTGGAAGCCTTTAATTCATAATAATAATAAATTATAAAATTGTTTAAATTTATTTTATTTTTTTTAGTCTAAGGTGAGTGAAGATAAATTCTAGCAACACATGAGCTCTTGAAAAGCACATTCAGGAATTTACTTTAGTATGAAGTCTGGGATTTTTTGGGTTTGGAAATGAGGTTGGAAAATGGAATGTTAAAAAAAAGCCTACCTCTGCAATAATTTGAATGAAAATTTATCAGAGGTAGGAATGACCTGGGGGCTTTTATTTCCTCTGCTTGATCTAAGATGCATTCCAGCCCTATTCCTAGGAAATAAAACTTATTCAGGAGCTTGGGAAAAAAAGCAGTTTTTAGGTGTAAGGCAGGGAGAAACTGCTTCTGGAAAGAGGTCTTCCCCTTGGGAGAGATCGAATATCAGACTATGCAAGCCCAGTCCAACCCAAAGAGCTCCCACTGACACCCGGTCTTTGCCGGAGGACTTTGCCATCGATGGCCGCCGCCGCCTCTGGCCACGCTTTGCCTGGAGAGAGGGAGTGGGTGGGTGCGCAACTCCTGTCCGCTCCCTCCCTTTGATTTGATGGCCTTTATTCCTCCTAATTGGATAAAATAGGAAGTCACTGACAGTCCTGCGTTGCTGGGTGTACTGATTTCACTCAGAGCAGCCCTGCAGAGTGCGGGGGGTGGGGTAGGGGAGGAAGGAGCGAGTCTGTACATCAGGGAAACAGGCTGCGAGGGGGCTGGGGAAGCGGGGCGGGGGGGAACGGAGGAAAGTGAATGAGCGCTCAAGGAGGACAAAGAGGGAGGGGAGATAAAGGGAGTTACCACCGTCTTGGCATCGCTCTTGCTTTCAAACCTCTCTGTAATGATATTGTTTGCAGTGATGCTCAGACAGCGAGCACCTGCTGCTCTGTAATGATTCAGCCTCTTTCAGCCGCCGCTGTAACACGACAGGATGCTGCTGCTACTGTCACTTCTGCCGTTGCCGCTGTTGTTAGAGATTTTGCTTTTGCTCCTTCTACCGCATGACAATTGTTTTCCTCGTCTAAGCAGATACCAGCCTCAGATGCTCAAGGTGAGAGTCTTGCCTTTCGCTCTGGGCTACTGGTTTACTTAATCTGGTCAGTTTGTTCAGTGTTCGTGGTTTTCTTTATCCCATCACCCTCCTTCCCCCTGTTTTGTTTTGTTGTGCTTGCTTTTGGGGAAATGTCTTTCCCCTGCAGAAGAGCTGGGATTGCTTGAGAGGCGTTTAAGGAATTATAAAAGTGGCTAGCAAACAGGAGCTCAGTAATTGCAAAGCTATTCTCACTTCAGAGAAGCAGAAACAGTGACAGAGGTCTTGGGGGCGCAGGGACCGGGGAGATTTAATTTTTCCTGTGCATTACTCGTCTCCCAGTTTGGATGCTGTTGCTGAGTTTTGACCTTTTGTTGACTCCCACTCTGTGATTTTTGCAGAGCACTGTGACTATTACTACCGTCTCTTTTTGTCTGTGTAATGGACTGTGATAGAGTTAAGGCCTTTTGGAGGTGAGCTGTTTGAGAGCTGATGCTTAAACATGTCTGAAGTAGCTGCCGACACTTTCCCCAGCCCCTCAGCTCAACTGAGCCCTGATGCGTCCCTCAACGGGCTCCCGGATGAGGAGAACATGCCGGGGACCCAAAGAGAGGACAGGAGGGTCCAGGGGATAGCAGGCCTTGCCGCAACCTGCTGTACGTGCCTGGAGGCAGAGCGACTGAAGGGCTGCCTCAACTCTGAAAAGATCTGCATCGCCCCTATCTTGGCTTGCCTGCTTAGCCTTTGCCTCTGCATTGCTGGCCTCAAGTGGGTCTTTGTGGACAAGATTTTTGAGTATGACTCTCCTACCCACCTTGACCCTGGGAGGATAGGACAAGACCCAAAGAGTGCTGTGGATCCTACAGCTCTGTCTGCCTGGGTGCCTTCAGAGGTATATGCCTCACCCTTCCTCGTACCTAGCCCCAAGAGCAAGGCTGAAGTGACAGTGCACAGTGACAGCTCATTTGTACCCTCCAAACCATTCCTCCAGCCTTCTCTATATAACCGCATCCTAGATGTTGGGTTGTTGTCCTCTGCCGCACCTTCGCTGTCACCACCCGCCCTGGAGCCTACCACAGCGTCTCAGGCACAAGCAACAGAAACCAATCTCCAAACTTCTCCAAAACTTTGTAAGTAAAAGATATGTGTTTCTTTGGTTTTTTTCCCTCCCACAACAAAAACAAAACAAAACAAAAAATGAAACAACTTTACTGTTCTGGGACTGTCTACAAAGTGGGCGTGTGATTGACTTGCAAAGCTTAAGCATGCTAAGACCAGCAAAGCATCAGTTGCCTTCTGAGAACAGCACCAAGAGTCCTCAGAACTTTGTTCTGAGGTATGCAGGACTTCATCTGAGTTGTCTGTAAAGGGCTAGTACCACCTTTTTCTCTTCATCCATTTGTAGGGAAGTATGTGATTTACTTCAAGGGTTTGTCTTATAGCTATACCACATGGTGTATTTTCCTCAAAAATTGGCTTTGACTCCTTTGCTGGATGTATGTTCTTTGCCTTGCCTGCAGAGCACTTTTGGTACATCTTTCCTGAAGTCTGTGGCTGGCAAGTATCCCTATCATCCTCATGAAACTCTCAGAATAGTGAGAAAAAGCAACAGCAGATTTTAAGCAGTTAGAAACTGAGAACTGTTAATTCAGTATCTAGCTTATGATCTTTACCTTTCTCATAAGAGCAAAGCATACATTTCTCTGTGTCTTTCCCCATCTCTAGGAGCTGTTTCTTGTTTAACTTGTTTCTTGTATATTGCATTACTGCCTTTGTGGGGCATTTCAGGAAAGCATTCTTGCCGATGTAGGAAGAGTCAATTTCCAAATTAGTCTTTGCTCATCATAAAAACAAACAAAAAAAGGTATACATATTATTTTCTCAGTAGTAATCATAAAGCTTCAACATACTTCATTGCTAAACTGTAATTTCTTTGGCATTCATGATTTTAACCCATCAAATTAAAAGCAAATCAAGCCAGCAATTCCTGAGCTGTGTAAAGCTGTGTAACTCTAGTGAAAGAGAAGGCAGCCCACTCTTTGCTGAGAGCACAGGGCTGAGCTTTCCTGTGGAAAGCTGCAGTGATCAGAGTGAAAAATTGTATTCCTCACAAATTTCCTCACAGAACCCCATGTAATTTATTCTCCCTCATGCCTTCCCTGTAATGCTGCTGGTTGGCCACATTGAAGATGGCACATACTGGACCTCGCCCTGGAGCTCTGAAGTCACCAGAAGTTCACTTCTAAGTTTAGCCCCTCTGGGGCTGGACTTAGTATAGATATGTGGCATTTGGATTAGATCTAACATTTTATGCCAACCACCTTGCCAAAGAAAATGAGCATAACTACAGTGATTTCAGAGGAGGTCCTTTCAGCTGAGAGTCAGTCTTGAACAGCAGTTCCAAAATCAGTGAAAGAAAGTTCTGACTATTCCTGTAGGAACCCTGCTGCCTTTTGCTTAGGTAATGGGTGACAACCATCCTTCAGATTAGAGGTAGTATGTCAGATAGAAACAGTCTAGTAGAGAAATACTCCTGTACCATTACATGAGAGGGGCCTTTGTCTGTGGTATTACTTGAATTAAACATATTTGCAATTGAATAGAACTATACTAAATGAGCTTTCTTTTAAATAATGCTGATGCACAAAATCTTTTTTGTAGTGCAAATATTCTGATATTAAATATATGACTTTTTAACGCATTTTGCTTCATAAAATTACCAGAGACCACTATTGAACCATAATTGCCTCAAGAACCCCTATTGAATTTCCAAATATGCGGCAAAACTTTATCAATAAGATGCTAACTATATCGCTGAAATAAAGAAAGAGGCAGAGTGGCACAGAAAATATTTTTCAGGGCTGTCACTGACAAAAAGCCATTATCTGCATTCAGATCTGCTCGCATCTGGGAAATAAATGGTGGTCCAGTAATTAGGTGATTGGGTTGACAGAGGGATTTTTTTATTTGGATTTGAAGCTTTTGTATGTGTAGGAGTTTTTGGGGCTTGGGTTTTTTGTTTAATTTTGCCTTTTTTTTTAAAGGTAAATGTGTTTTAAGGCATTTTAGACTTCCATAGCTACAGACTGAAAGGAGAGGGAGAACTGGTAGAAAATCAAGTTTGGTTTGCTCTGGGGAAGAATCTTGCATAGACGGAATTTATTCTAACTGTGGTACATAATTCTGACTATGGCAAGCATCTCTGATTCTCTGCAAAGAAAAATAAGAAAATCTAGCTGGAAAAATACTGCAGAAGGTTTGCCTAAGAATTCCAAGAGGCATGAAAAGAACTTTTTTGGACAGCTCTTAAAGCACTGTCTTGGGGTTTTTGAAACAGCTGCATTTCAAACACATCATTGTGTTTTATGTAGAGCAAGATTTGTTGGAGAAGTTGACAGATTGCTTCAGTGCTAACTTTTTTTTTAATGCTTTTGACTGCTATAAAATTCTCAGTGACATGGCTTGAAAAGTAGCATCTGCAAATTGGATTGTCACTTCTTTTGCCTTTCAATGTCCTTTTTTTCTTTTCAGGAAGAGTGAGATAGCATGTTCCCAGAGAGTCCTTTATGTGCTGAAAATCTTTTTTCCAGCACAGAAATAAAAAATTTTAAAAAACTTTATAAAAGCACATTTCATATTCTGTGCCTGATATTCTGTTTCTGAACCTATCCCTTCCATGAGTTCCAAATCCTTTTCTCCTCTCTTTTCTATCTTACTCAGCATATTCCCCCTTAAAGCTATATCCTTCAAGGTCATACCCTGCAGAGGGCTAATTGATTCTTCTTTCTCCTGGAGCCTGGAAGAGAAAGCAGAAGAGAGACAATCCTGATAATTGTGTCTGGTGTATTAGATTCAAGACTGGTCTTGCTTCTTTTGTTATTCCTTGCCCTTTATCAATACAGATATATTTCTTTCTGTTTAATTTACCTTTTGTATTTTAATATAATTTTTCCTTTGCTGAAATAGGAAGGAAAGGTAAATGTTTTAAAGCTTTCCCATATTTAGGGAGCTTGTCAATCTTAGCATAATTACACTAGAGAAGGTATTATTACAAGCAGGATATAATAATACACCCTAACCTACAATCTCCCTCCCTCTAAGACATACAGATTGTAATAATGCTAACTCAGTTCAAGATCTAAATTTCACTTCTTCTAACACTATCGTCTTTAAATTCAATTTCACCCTTTATCCAGGCTGGTTAGAGATTCAGCTCTGTAGAGCTGCAAAATCTATGTTTCTATAATAACAGCTTTTATATATCTGCAAACCAGCCATTCCGCTCTTTAAAGGTCTTCCTACAGCCTCCTCTTTGCACTTAAGATGACTTCCCCACAAAACACCCAGAAAGGCCCTTGTGGAGCTTGCCTTTCTGGGGTGACAGCTCTGCCAAAACAGTGCAGCATTCCTGTGCTTTGGCTCTGCCCCAGAGCAAGGTGCTGGTGGCCTTGCCATGCCAACCCAAGCAGGCCTTGGCTTTGGGACCACAGCTCTTATGACTTAGTGAAGTGCCACAGGGCACACAAGATGGGGCAGGAGAGAGACCACAGCACGATTTTTGGAGTGGAGCAGAGCTAAAGGCCCATCAGAGAGCAGGGTCCAGAGGATGCACATGCCTGGTGGTGCAGACACAGCCGCTGCATCCATTTCACTTTGGGCTTCCCTGGCCAGCTCAGGTACCATGTGCTGATGGGCGAGGTACATACATGCCTTACCGGTAGCCACTGGATGATCAGCAGATATGCCTTCATCAGCAATGCACCTGTGCCTGCCCCTTGCGGGGCAAGCAGGACTTCTTACCTCACTTATGTTGGCCCTCACCTAGAAAAATGTGGCAAAGTAGAAAAAGGGTTCTGCATTACTGTCAACCACCTCCTGACTGGAACAACTATTCTCTCATGTTTCTGATTTCTGCTTCCACTTCAAGTGTGCTGGGTCAGAATTAGCAAAGGATGCTGCTTTATCATACTCAGTGAAAAAAAAGTTAAAAATTGTTTCTGAGGCCTAGTAGTGGCTGTTTATCTGGGAAATAGTCTCAGCTCCCCTCATAATCTGACAAGTTTCACTCCAAGATTAACAAGCTCCCTAATTATGGCAATGCTTTAAAGCATTCACCTTTCCTTTCTCTTTCAGCAAGGGAAAAATAATACTAAAATACAAAAGATGAGTCAAAAGGAAATACTCTTATCTGTATAGAGTATGCTACTATATGCTCTATCTGTATATACTATGCCTTGATAAAGGCATAGAATAATAAAAGGAGCAAGACCAGTTCTGAGTTGAGGCACAATGGCTAAATTTCTTGTGTCTCTTTAGAGCTAGAGATGGGGGAAATTGCATAAGAATTGTACTGTACCTTGTATCATACCTTAAATATTCCTTACTTTTTTTTCCCTGTCTTTCTCTTCTACTCATTCTTTCTCAGCTCTGCATTCGATGTTGTTTCTCCTATTTATAGTGATTTGGTAAGGTCTATACTTTAGCCTGATGGCAAGCTAGAGGGAGCTTCTCCCTCCACTTAAAGGTGCTGCAGCCTTCTCACTTCAATTTAAGGACAGAAGGTTTGTTCAAAGCACCTTTTCATAGCAATGTTTTTTCTTATTCTAGGAAGAGTCTCACCCGTGCAGAAATATGTGTGTTGAAATACCCATGTATTTCAAATCCCTATCACAACACCATAGGGTTGAGTCCACACCTAGCAACCTCTGAACATGTCAAGGTCAGGGATGTCTCAGAAACCTGCAGGGGGCTGTACTCAGGGGAGGGGAGAGATGACAGGCTCTGCTTCAGCCTTCTCTGTGCTTGCTGTTGCTCTGCAGGGCAGTTCCACAGGAGAGATTTGATTTTCCCCAAAACTTGAAGATGCAAGATATGCAACTTAAAGCATATGCTGGTCCATTTTTGACACAGTACTGGATTTGATTAGCTTCAGATACCTGAATTAAGTGCCTGCATTATGAAGCTAGTTAGCCTTCAGCTGCATATCCAGCATAAAGGGAGAGACTTTACCCAGGCAATTCACAGAGTGACTCTAACAGGAGTCATTCTCTTTCCCCATGGGTCTACAGGGAGACTACCCTTGCAAATCAGTTTCTAAGTTAAATATCTACTACGCAATATGAGGACTCATTTTGAAAACCTTGACTTTTCTTTTATGTATCATGTGAATTAACAACATCTTGTCACAGGGAAGTTACAAATAATCTCAGTTGAGATAACTAGACAAGTTTTGAGCCTAACTTAGGGGTGTAGTAGAGGGATGATGATCTCAGTAGGCCCAGGAGACACAATTGGGTCTCCATTAACAAGCAGCAATAAAGCAAATGCCACTGTACTGAGCCAGACAGTCTGTATTTCTCTGCTGTTCCAAAGGTCATGACTACTCCTGGAGGTGTATATTTGTGACAGGAGCACTCATGGGGACTGATGGGGTGAGATGCACAAGTTGCAGCAATTTTTAGGGAGTTCAGGTCCATTAAGCCTTCTAAAGCAATAACTGAGACTTCCCCTCCCTAGTGTGGTTAGTTCACATTGTCTTTAAAATGTCCTCGGTGAGCACAGTTTGCTTAGACAAATTTATTGTTTTGTTTCTTTCAGTATCTCTACTGTTCCTCTTTTTAGCTTTCATTGATTGCATGGAAACAGTTTTTCTATTTAACGTGCAGCAAACTGTATGGATTAGTCCTGTGTTTCTTTCTCTTGGACAAGCACCCCAAATTCATGGCTTTCAGATTTTCCTCAAGGGTGTGGTTTTCCTTTCATGCACCATTCATCGTGCACAGAACATGGTGGAGAAAAAACAGTGTTTCCTGGAGTGTTTTTTCTTATTCACAGTCTGAATTTGTCAGTACAAAACAGTAGTCTGCACTTGTATTTATTTTTCAAAGCTTCTTTTTGCTTTGTAAACTTCCCTGAGAGTAAGTAATTCATTTGTTTTACATGGAGCCTTTTGCATGTTCTCTCTCCTCATTTGTATACAGATGCATATGTGAGTATAGAGAATAGAATAGATATACAAAATAATGGCCATTATTTCTTTATTAAAAAATGACATCTGTGACTGTTCTGCATCAAAAGTTTCTAAGCAAAACTGATTAATAATTGATGTAATTACAAAATTCAGGGTTTCCACTGCAGAGGACTAAAATTATCCTCATTCTGTATCTGTTGTATTTTTTGCACTAATTATACGGTTTGATTTCCTGTTAATGCACTGCAGATAAAGCACACAGCAACCTACCTCAGATTTGCTCTGCCTAACTCCTGGTTACAGAGAAACCTTGGGGAACTTTCTCTGCACCAGATGAGAAAGCGCAATTTGGCTTGCTGGAGGCTAAGTAGCAGGTTAATTGTGGTGCAGAGCTGGGATGATATAAATGAGCATTTTCATCATTTGCAGTCTTACTAATGGAAGTGCAATAGATTTGCTGCAGAAATCCAACTCAGAATCAATAGCAATGCAATGAGGCAGCTGGTTCAGGGAGAGCACATGTGATGCCAATCTGCTGCAGACAGTACCTGGGCAGAGATTGTGCTGTCTCTCAGGAAAGGGGAGACAGACCTAAAAAAATGCCATGGCAGGTGATAAAAGAATTTTGAAAGGACAATGTCTGTTTCACTTAGGATGGACTGGAATTAGGAGAAAATACTTTCTCTAACTAAAGGAAGAGAATTGTTTTCTTTGAGGGATTCAGATCTGTTGGGACCCAAAGGTGAGTTATTTTTACACAGTACTAAGTTAAGCAGCAGCAGCAGTCTTTTTGTTTCACGTCTTGTTCAAGCCACATAAAATCAAGGACTGAATTATGGTGTGTAATTTGGAGATGGATAGGTGGGTTCCAAACGCTTCTGCCCTCTTGTTCCCCAGGCAGACCACAGAGAGGAGCAGACCCTGTCTTTTGTGGACTGTTTTATATTAGGCACACTGGCTATCTTTACAGTTTATACTGAAAGGAGAGCAGTTTCCTGGACAGTGAGCACTGTGAATCACATCTTGATCTTTCACTTTAAAACATTTTGTGAAGTACCAGGCACAGTAAGAGGTACACATGAAACACAGGAGCTGGAACATGTCCATTGTTTGGCAGTTAGGGAGCAGCAAGTGAGAAATACGCTATTTTGAGGTAATGTGAACTCTGCTTATTTACACCCTGACCTGTCTCCCCCATCCTTCTCCCCCATTCACAGTAGAGTCTTAGACACTGAGAAAAAAGAAGAGGTTTTAACTGAAGGAAGAATGTGCAGGAAGAAATCCAATGGGACATGGCTGGCCATCACTCAAGGCTTCCCTAAGTTAACCAGAGGCAAGGTCCATTCAGTTCTGGACAAGATCAGTAGTATTGCAGCATCCATCTATTATGTTTGATCCTGTTTGGATACAAAAACCTTATTTCAATGCATATTTTCTTGCAAGAGTATATTCAGCTTTTTCACATATGCTTTCCCTACCCCCTCCCCCACTTTTTTACATCTCTGCTTCATCCTGGAACTTGCTGGCAGTGCAGTCTTATAACTCAGACAGCTTTTTATTTTGGCAATGAATATCGTCTCAGTTTTTGAGATGAAAGGAAATCAATACTGGGTTGGTAGTCACATGGCACTGGGGGAAGTATATGAAGCTATGATCTTAAGCGTGATTTGTGACATAGTTCAGTATTTCTATGGAATTCCTGAAAGATGTTTGAATTTTACAATTTTTAACAGTCAATTAATGCATGTGATTAGACAGATCAAAGTAGAAAAAAAGAGTATCAAGCTCATTCAAAAGCCTTTTTCTTCTGCAAAAGAAAAAAAGAAATATCTCTGAGCTTGTAAAAGATTACTTGAATCTTCTAACGAGGTAAGTGGAAGCTAGTGTAAGGCTACTGGAGCAGCATCTTGAGAAGAGCAACTTAGGCTTTTCCATATAGTTAATTAATCCAGAGAATTAATTTAGTATTTCAGCTTGAATTAAATGGCCTGAATTTTCACTGTATAAAGGTTCTCAGATGTGCAGCTCTGAAAGACCTGTCAGAGCACTGGAATGCATATGACAGTGTCATCCCTACTAAGTTTCTTCCAATTGTAGCATGAAGCCTGAGAGTAAGACGTTGTCTGCTTTTTCCTTTTTCTAGCATCTCTTTTAAATAAAACTACTTTGACTTTGAAAAGGCATGTTTGTATTCTGGCCACTCATTCATTTACACCTTTCTTTCCTAAATTTAAAAGTTTTTCCATGCCATGTATTTCTCACTCACAAAGGTCCATATACATTGTAATCAGCTCAACTTTAGATAAGCCTTTTTGACATGGTAGGTAGGCTGAACTCAATGATTCTCCCCATTGAGAATCTGTTTCAATCCTTGAATTATCTCATCACTCTTCATGCTTTCTTATTTTTCAGATAAACAGAGCCATCATTTTGATGGTACTTAGGCATGGACTAGTCCAAAATCCCAGAAAAAGACAACAAAACCTGCTCATTGCCTTGATCACTGTTTAGAAATACTCAAGATGCATGAAGTAGCATCAGTGGCTTTTAAATATTTTAAGCAGCGAATCAGTAGTAATGTTCAGTCAGAGCAGAAGACCAATGACTCACACATGCAAGGACTCTCACCAACCTGCTTTAACACCCAGGGCTGCACACAGCTTCTCACTGCAGTGGAACAATAAGGCCAGTCAAGGAAATAAAAGACAGATAATACCCAGCCATGGCAATGCTGTGTGCATTTTAGGAGGAGTTTCGGCTCTCTCATTCCCCATCTGGTTCTGTCCTACTCTGAATGAGGCCTTCAGCAAGTCGTCTTGGGTGAACAGGAGGCAGCTCAATTATTTGAACTGTGCAGGGTTCCCCTATGCACTTGACTTCTACTCATGCTTTCAAGGATTTCTCCCTCCTGCTGACACATCTCCCACTGTTGGGCGAAGTACTATTTCATTTACTCTTTATTCAGTTTATTATCCATTACTTTGCCCTTCATTCAGTTTACTATCTCAATTTCTCCAACATTTGGTTCTTCCTTCCAAAAGTGGAAACTGCCCTAGTGCATGGAGTAGCAGGATGGAAGGATTTTGGTGCTTGCGTTGCTCTTTTCTTCCCAGTCTAAAGATACTTTGCCTGTGGATTCTTTTGCACTTCTGTCCTACAGTGGATATGCTGAATGGACTTAACCTGATAGGGTTTCTTTATGTCCGAGCATCTTTTGTAGTAACAGGACATGAGAATAATGGGGCGTGATCATACCAAGAAAGTCACAATGGCTAATAATGTCAAGATATCTTTGAGTTTGAAGATATATTTATATTTTCAAAATAGCTTTTCTTGGGATATGGATGTGCTCATCAAGACAGCTAGCAGTGTGACAGTAATAGTGTCCTAGCAAGGGAAATTAAGTGTATTAGGGTGAGAGGGACAAGTATAGGGGAATGAAAGAATGGCAATTTATGCATCTAGTCTGAGTTGATCAGGGGAACAACCACTGAGTATGTTGTTATGGTTTTAGGAATTAAGGAGTACATGATCAAAAGAAAGACAGAAGGCTTTCTGCTGTGTTGGTACAGGATCTTGGAGAGGCTTGAGC
>VWYI01053973.1:0-14472 GCA_013399455.1 Anthoscopus minutus
AAAAAAAAAACATGTAACCCCCAACATTTGACTAGAAAAGGATAGGTCTTTTAATTTCATTTAAATGTATTAGCAACTTTTGGAAATAACCTAACTAAAACTTATCATTCCTATACTGCTTCATCCTTTGTTCCAGGACTGAGGAAACAGCTCTCCATCAGGAATTTTGCAACTATAATCTAGCTCTGCAATTCGTATAAACCTCCTCTTTCCACAGATGTTGATTAAAATATAAAGTACTTGAAGCATACAAATATGAATTTTCTGGTTTAAATTTCCCTTAAAATAGGGGAATATCTGCAGAAGGCAATGTTCAGAGACTCAGTTCTGTCCACCAGGTTGGATCTGCCACCAAACCGTCTATGAAATCAGAGAGCTGTGGGATTTTATATTTTCTATGCCCTGTTATGGATTTTGAGGGGTGTGTGTTAATGGAATTCCTATTTCTACTTGGTTATTATTTAATGACTGTTATCATCCATAAGAAGTATCCTAATTTGAGTGCAGTAACAGTGGCAATAAGGAATTCATTTGAGAAGCTTGTTCCTACTTGGCTCCCTAAATTAAAGACAATCAAAAGCATTGTTCAAAAAAATTCACCCAGTCAATTCCCATGCTTCTATACGTATCAGTAAATCATATATAACAGGACAGGCTGTTAAATGCAATGAGTCAAGATGAAAAATAGGAGGCTAATGTCATCTCACCTCTCACCAGAAATCTTATGGTATAAAATGTGCTTTTTTTGATCAGATTCTGCAAAATCCAGACAGTACAACATCAGCAGGAGGGAGAGGGATGAGCTGAGGTCACCTGAGGGGGGAAGAGTGAACCCCAGCACTCTTGCAGGGATGAAGGGAGAAGAGTCTGCTGCTGCTTTGCTCCCACTTGCAAACACTTTCCCTTCAAAGCTGAATAGCAATGAGCAGTGGGTTACATTCATATTGTTCCTGTACTGAGCACAGGGATATGCAGCACTACCTTGCAAGTGACAGTGGAAGTTCATCTGCAAGTTTTCCTACCTTTCTACTGGGAACCACTCTAAAACATGCCATAGCACAACTGCTTGAGGAAGAGACAAGAAAATGCCATAGCATCCATGCAAAATGGCAGAAAGAGGAGTAGTAGTTTTAACTCTTCAGCTGATATTGGATGTTCTGAATTACCTGAGATTGTCTATTCAGTCCAAAGAATGATTCATTTTATTAGGTTTATTTTTCCTGTATTTTTTTAAACACCAACTAAAGAGACTTTTATTTTTTAGTAGAAGAACAAGGCAACCATTTCCAGGCAAGACCATGAAAATAATTGGTGTCCGACCTTTCTTATCAGATTGACTTTAAATCTGAAACAAACACAAAGGGAAAAGTTAAGCATTACCAGTTTCTACTTCAAGAAATACATAGTCTTTCTTCCATATCTACTTATTTATTCAGTCTTTCAGTGTCTCATAGATCACAGGAAGTAGAGTCTCTAGAGAGAATTAGACTGCTCTCATTCTACAGAATCCATCATATTTCCATCTTTGCTCATTTTGTCTCAAACAATGCATGCAGGATGTGTCATTACTCACCAAGGATATGACTAGTCATGGGTATCAGGGGGAAAGGCAGAAGAAAGCTCAAAGGGGCTCCCTGTGTCTGTGAGTGACTTAAAATATTTCCTTGTGTGATTTTTTTGGTTTTTCTTAACTTGCAGACTGCATTAGTTAACTTGTAAAATACTCCTGAGAACAGCTGGAATCCATCTGAATGCAGTCAGTCCCATTGACTTGTTAATGATGTCTACAGCATGTTAGGATTTGTTTTGGAATAAATGCTCAATGTACAATTTGTTAGTGTGCTTTCAGTCTGAAATATGACAGCAAATTGAAGCCTATCCCAGTATACTGGCTTTTGAAGACTCAAAAAGGTACAGGCAAATACAAGTGCTGATTCTGCAGTGCTTGAGAAGATGTCTTTGATAAGGTGTCTTTTGCTCTGCATCCCAGGCTAGCATTCAGCGCTGATAAGGGAATGGAGGAGTGGCTTTGTTTGTCTGCTGTTTTCCTAAGTGATTTCTGGTTTGTTTTGCCTTGTGTTACTAATGATTTTGCATTTGCTCCTTCTGTTTCATTTGGAGCAGGCTGTGTATGTTAATTAGGAAATGTAAATACCTTAACAGAACTGTGTGTTTAGAGGACTTTTTCAAAACAAAATATTGTAAGCACACTAGTGGAAAAAAAACAAACAAATATTCATTCTCATTGTTCTCTCATGGCCTGAAATATTAATTTCTTTACACAAATATAGCTTTTAAAAGAGGGGAAATGTTGAGAAATTTCTAACCTTAAATGGAATATAGATTCACATAAAAATTAGAACTTTGTGGCTTTGATTACTGGCTAGCAGAAACAAAACTTCTCATTGCATGAGCTCTGTCAGTGGTAGGCATTGACAGAGCCTTGGAAACTGTCCCAGGAAGCCTGGAAGTTAATGGTAGTTCCTGAGATGCCAGGAGCTTCTTGCTGGGAAGCTCAGTGCTAAGAGCCCAGATTATGCAGCCAGCAGGAATAAGGCTAATGTACAGGCATTTAACACAGAGCTTATTGGAATTTCCTATTTCCAGTCTGTGGATAATAACATTAAGAATTTGAAGTAAATTTTGTTCCAGATCAGATTTAATATACATTATAAAAGATGAATTTAGAAGAAAATGAGAAAAGTGTGCAAGTTCAATAAATGTATACTTATAGTGCTTAATTTATCTTTGTAGTTTCATATATTCTTTATTCTTTTATGATTGCATGCATAACACATTTTTGACATTTCAAAATATATATGACAGAATGTGACTTGAGGTTTTACATATAATATCCTGTAATATCAACTGAAAAATGTTTGCCTTGTTTCCTCAGTTACCCTGGAGCATCAGACTTCTTTTGTGCGTTTTAGTCTTTGAATTACTTTTAAGTACACTTCAAGCTAGAAAAGATCAAACTTTATAAACTCCTGCTGCACCGTATGCTGTACTACAGCACATATGCTAATTACTACACCAGTGCTCTCCCAGATTTTTTTAAACCTGAAACGACAAATTCTGAGCCTAAACACTTGTAATCTAAAGATTTATTTTCCCTGCACGAAATCAACATGTTTTCTGAATGTTTCTCTTCAAACCAACTAACAGCTGTTGTTTCAAAAGACAAGAACCAGCCCCATTTTTAGAAAAGCATTCATCTCAAGCTCTTATATGAGGTCTGATGCCAGGGATGGCTCTTCCCCTAAAATTTCCCTGTGGGTGATGAGCTTAGCAAAACGATAACAGTTTGTTCCTGCAGACCATCCTTCCTTTTGCCTGCTGTGTGCTTTCTAAATCCTTCTCCTCTAAGGAGGGCCACAGAGAGGCCACCAGGGCCTTTCTGCTTATGAAGGAGAAGTTGAATAATTTCTGTCTCTGTGTGTCCCTGTCCCCTTCCCAGCAAAGCTGTGCTGGGCTCTGGCTCTTCCCTTGTGGCACAACCCCTCTTCCCTTGCCCGCTTCCTGCATGTCTGCCCCACCAGACCTTAGGAGCTCTCCTGGTCTTGTAAATCGAACAAGGGCACTAATCTTTCTTGTTACTAGTCCTACTTATCTTCCCTTGCGCAGATAGCTGTTTGCACCTTCTTTCTGTTGGTCTTCCACTTTCTGGAGCAAATGTCCCCCATGCAGCTGCGCCTGCCGGGCAATACCCCTACACAACTCTGACTGCTCTCCACAGACCCTGCCTTGCCCTTTGCAAAATTCTGGGTTTCTTTGCTCTGTTTTCTTTCAACCAAGCTCTAACTGGAGAGTTGATTCTTGTTTTATGCTTCAGGTCAAGGGACTGAATGAATTCTCCAGGTGTTGCTCATTGAAAATATCTCAAACCCAAAAGCAGTTAATTATTTATGTGCACAGGGAAAGCATAAGGAAAGCACACACTTTTCTCTACCATTGCCTGTGTTTGGCATCTGGCATAGCAAAATTTATGGAGGAGCTCAGTATATGGCTCATTTATGCATTATATTTTTATTTTGAAAGTCCCAGAAAAGCCAAAGCCTTATTACCATGAAAAAGTGATGCTTGAATCTGTAACTATATAAACTATGTCTTATAAAAGAAGCCCTGGTTTTGTCTCACAGCTGCCATCTCAGGTTGGTCCTTAGTAATGAAAGGTCACCACAGATTACTTTTATGTCCTACTCTGTAGTAAACTACACTGTAATGGGGGCAGGCATGAGCAATTTCTATCTTCAGTCTGTGAAAAGTATTAATCACAAATGAGAATCATAGCCTCAACATGTTGCATTTATGAACAGCAGAGAAAATGGAGGTGGACTAAAGTAAAGGTATGAGCAAATGTGCAGTCTGTACAAGCCCCTGACAGCTGATGGTGTGATTTGCCTGTGAAGAGTAGAAGAGAGTCAAAGAGGTTTTTAGAACTTGTCCCATGCTTCCCTCCCACAAACAATTGGACATGCAGGTGAATGTGCTCTTCCAGAGGCATTCTGCAAACAAATGCTGAGAGACAGTGCTAGAAATTATGCAGTTCAGATTCTGGTGTGTGGCAAATGCTGCGTCTGCCACTCTCTGCATGCAAGTCCTGATGCAGACAGAAGTGGAAGGGTGAAAGAAGCATCAGAAATAAACCTACATACTGCAGCTGTGACTAGGTGTGGCTTTGGAGGGAGCAGAAAACTAGTAAACCAGTAAATGTCCCTGAAGATTATGATCCCTATATAAAATTATAATTTTTCTCCACTGTTGAAAGAGCCAGGTCACATTTGTATTAAGCAAAATGGAAGATAGTGCTAGCTTTTGGACTGCCACTGTCATTAGGCACCACCAAGAAAATCTGATTTTGTTTTCCTGATTCAGATACTTGAGATTCTGTGGGACATTTTCCTATAAAATGTCTGTGAACATATTCATAAGAGAGGGGAAAGTCAATAAGGTAAACTTTGTTTTCCCTCTATAGCAAGTCATTTGCCTTAATTCTCTCTGTTTCCTGTGTACCCAGGGGCTGTGACACAATCCTTCAAGCTAAAATGCAACCCTCAACAAACACTAATGGTTAAAAAAAGGAAAGCAAACAGGAAAATTCATTATTGTCTCAGAGGTTTGCTTTTTATTGCTCTTTTGCCTTACTTCTTTGATGAGTGTTTTCTACTGGAAATCCTGTGTGTGTGACTGTCACACCATGGTCAAACAAGCAGGGCAGGACCTCATGTTAGTGCGCTCAGCATGGTCCCCACAGCTATTTTGATGGGAGCTGTGGGTGGGCAGGAGGAGCTGAGCTTGGGTGGCCACTCTGGCTTTCAGAGGAGATTGTATCTCCCTGGTGCAAGAGGCAGTCACCGACTGCAGAACTCTGACAATTGGCAGAGCATCCCGGGGCCCTGACCAGAGAGCTCCAGCAGTGGGACAAATAACAGATACTGAGCTGCCTCTCTCAGAAATATTCCATGCCCTGTTTCATCCCACATTAGCACAGTATCTTGTAGGTTTGTGCCCTGAATGTGCTTGCTCACCTGTCCCTGTCTGACTTACTGCACAGACAGAGACCCACTCTCGTGTCTCTGGGCAGGGCAGCCACATCCGGCACGTCCTGCCTACTGCAGGTTCTAGTTTCTCTCTTTACTACATGAGACTATCTTTGGAAAGCTGGTCTCCACAAAAGGCAGCTTCCTTACCTGTAAAAAAGGGCAGAGACTTGCAGGTTATTTCAGTCAGCTTTGCACAGTCCTATTCCACTCCTCTGGCAGTGCAGAATGAGGTTGCACAGCAAGGCAGAGACAGAACACAGCACTCAGAACAGGTAGGATGGGTTATCTATGTAGCTATTTGTGTCTTGATGGCATTTGCCATGGTGCAGATGACTGGAAAGCCAAGGCAGTATGTAAGGCCTTCTGTCCTTTCGTGCTGTGCGTGTCACATGTACACAGTCGTGGTTGCAGACACGGCAGGTTGGCATCTGACCCAGCAGTGCTGTGTAGGATCATTCTGTGCAGAGCCCAGGATATGTATCAGTGAAATACATTTTGCCATTTTGATGTGGGTCTTAGTGACACACTTCTGCACAGTTATGAACAGAATTATAAACCAGATGTCTTTCTACCTTTGATTTTTTTTTTCTAAAACAGGTGCGAAGAAAGAAGTACAAAAAGATCAGGATGCTAGCAGATCAGCTGTCTCATCCCCTAAGAAATCAGCAGTAACAGCCACAAAACTCCATTCACCAGGTATTTATGAACCTGAAAGCTCTGTTTCAGGAAAGATGTAAGCTTGTTGACTTTGCATCTCTTGCTAACACACTCAAATCTGAGACGTACTATTGCTAAGTGAGGATTGATTGTGTCCAAGGTTCATTAAGCTGGCTACAGCATGCTTTATCATACCAATGCATGAGTTGAATAGACTTTTGTTCTCTTTGTTATAACTAAGAAATCATCTCTCTTTCAAAACAAAGAGTTGTTGCTAATATATATTTAAGGGCACAGGAACATCATAACAATTTTTTAGAAAAAAAGAGGACAGATACATATAGCAAAATAAAAGATACCTCAGACAATTGCCTGGAGTGATAGTGTATTTCTCAGAATCTGTTCTTGCTTTTATGCAGAGGTACTAAATATCCTGGGCTATTTCTGTGCATAACTGGAAAAGGGATTATCTATAGGAATAACCTCCAAACTGCTATTGGGATATTGTCAATTTATACCTCAGTATTGGGCACAAACACATGGTTTTAACATTTCTGAAGAATACCGATTTGTTTTTACTGAAATGAAGATACCTTGTTTCTATTTATGTCTACTGGGTGTACACTAACAAATGGATAAGGTGCCTAAAGGCTTTTGTGAGGCTGGCCTTTGGTTGATATAAATGCTTTTGAAATGAATGTGCATGGTCTCATTGTGCTTGCAGTTTATCTTTTGCTACCTCATTTTTCACTTGAATACTTAAAATGTCATCTCTCCAGCTATGTGGTACTTAAGTTATAACTGGGGGGATGGAACCCCATGTTGCTTCATTTGATAGCAAAATATAAAGCATGTAGAACAGCTCTGCTGCTCCTATAACTTGTACAAAGAGTTTCTCCATTATTATTAAACTCAACCCCTATTCTTCTTCTCAACCAACAAAATCAAGGAAATGGAAGGTTAAATTTAGTCTTCCCAGGCAGCAACAGGACACGAAATTCTTCTCCTTAGAAAGATACTAGAGTAAAAAGATGAATTTAACACTGTCCTCTGAGCCATATAATTTACAGGCTATTTTGTGCCTGGTGAGATCACAGAGAGATCCAAAGAATTTGTTGAAGAGAGTTCCAGACTAGAAGCTCACCAGTGTTTATAACGGCGGGAGTCCAGTTTAAGCATCAGCACTGATTGTGGCTGTAGCAGCATGTTACAGCACAGCTGATTTGGTTCCACTAGGATTACAAAGCAAGATGGAACACTGGAATATTTGTACAGTGTATTTGTATTGTCTTAAAGAGGTCTGCATTTCCACAAATGACTTAATAATTTTCAAGGCCAAAAGTTTTAGTGTAGCAAATTCATGAGGCCTCAAAGGTTTCTTCATTCTCATGAGAGGTTGAGTAGTGACCTCCATCCATCAGACTGATTCAGAATTTGTTCACCTTGCTTGACTGCAATTAATGCAAATGTAAATTTGTTTATCACTCCAAGGATCAAGTAGGAAAATAAACCTCATCTTCATGTATTGTCTTTAGAGTAGCCTTTGGCATTATTTGAAATAACTACAGCAATAACAAAGCACTAATGACAATTTTTTCACCCACTTAACAATTTCAAAAAATAGCCAAAGCAGCCTTTGAAGAGAACACACAGGGTAGCTGATGCTAAGGGACAGTCACAGACTTTCCTCCATCAGAATCACAAACCCCTGCATCATTTACATTTTTTGATGGGAGAGAATGTGTCTCACACGTAATTCCACTACAGCTACATCTGGCCACAAAACAGGTCCTAAAATTTCTGAGTGCTGTTTCTAGGTGCTTTTAATCGGTACTAGTTTTTGACTGTCATGTACAAATTTTTTGAGCTTTGAATCTGAAACTTTCAAGGGAGTTTTGAGATGCAGAGTCCAGCAGGGATCTCAATTTTATCCTTTGGTGCAATACTGTTCCTGAGATCTATGTATAGGAACAGGTGTACACAGATGCAAGTGCTCTCCTTCCATTCCATTTTAGAATGGTGCCAACTGTTTCTGGCATCTGTCACTCTACAGAATGCTTGATATCAATCATCTCTAAGTAATTTGGTCACCAAAATGTTGGAAACTGGACAGATAAAAGGCAAGTAAATTGCATACCCCATCTAAATCCTCATGGACAGTGTTAATTATGAGCATATTCTTGCTATGTCTCCTTAGTTCAAACACTAAAGTAGATAAAAAATACTTGGGAGTTTTGAAGTGGATCAAAGGGGTACAAGCAATTTCAGCATACACTGGGTCTGCCCCTCTGGTCCCACCATCAGCAAAAAGGACATTGAGGATCAGGGCCAGCATCATTAATATATACCCTGTTTTGTGCAGAGCAACAGAAGAGAGACATCAATGGCAGAATAAGCTTAGTAAGCTGCCTTTCAAATCCAAATGAACTGAGAATTTCAGATTTATCCCTGAGGAGAATAGCACCGTTTAATTTACAAGGACAGCTTATAATACTGACAAGGACAACACAGAGATGTGCACTTCAAATCTTGCAATGAACAGGAAGGCTAGAAAGATGTAAGACTAAGCAATGGTTAGTCTGATGGGTTTCTCTTTTAATTAAAACTGAACTGATTCAAAGGGCTTTCCCCTACACTTCTCCCTAAGCCTTCTGTTGTAACATCAATATCTTGCTTAAACAACCCAAGATTTTTATACTAAAACATAGGTATTTATAGCTGTTTCTTTTATGAATTTCTTATTTTGTGGTATTACCTACTGTACAGTTAAGAGCCCCTTGACATAAATGGAAGAGTCTGTATTTTCTTTTTACTGCACAAAAAGGCTGACAGTCTTCAAGTGACATCAAAACGGATAGAGGGCAATACCTATGCTGCCCTTTATACCTATGCTATGATAAAAACTTCTTGTGCTGTATTATTTCTTCCAACAGCACTGCATTAGTCTTGAAGTTGCAGAACATGGTATTCCTTGTCACAAATGCAAGTCATGGACACAAAGAGTTTCAAAGGGGTTTTTTGCATTTGTGGCTCTTGGCAGTTGCACCACGACATACTTGGAGACATGTGGGAGCATCTCTGCTGGAGCTGGCTCCCTGTAAGCTTAGCCTGGAGCCAGGTAAGATAGCAAGATAGCCCTGTAAGCTTAGCCTGGAGCCAGGACATAGCTGAGCAAGATAGAAGACATGCTCCTGATGGTTCTGCACAAGCTGGGAATCTGAAAAAGTAGGAATACGCTCCTAGGGTATTGCTCTGGGGAAGCCTTACTGTTCCCCTGCCTGATCTAGTAAAACTGCCCTCAGGATCTATTTGCACACCCAGATCACAGTCTTAAAGATCTAAAGCATATCTGACAAAATTTTCTCTGGAATTTGTAATGCTCTACTTCACAAATTGGCTCAGACTCATGCCATCAGAGGCATGAATCCTCTGTGGAAGGATCCTTTGTCTTTTTAGGAAAGGGATAGGTAATATTCATGGCAGAAGAATGTCCCCTATTACACTGATTGCTGGAGACTGGTTGTAGACATGGTTTCTGTATTGTTTTTCAGGGACTGTATACCACAAGCCTATAAAGCTACAAACTGTCCCATTTTTCATATTCTTGCACACACAACCTTTTCTGCTAACACAGAAAGGATCCGGTGGTTCCAGATCCCCGTCCACCACGTCTAGTAGCACATGGGACAAAGGTGTCTGACTCATTTTCTCCCTCTTTCTTACTGACTTTAGCTTCTAGGGTAAAAGCTGGCAAATAATGGGAGGGTCTGTTGAAGACTAAAGGTTCCTGGTCAGTATTCAGGAGAGAGCTAAAGAGCATCAACTGAGGGGTAGCAAAAGGGTAGCAAAAAAGACTGAGAGTAGCAAAAAAAAAAAATCACTATGCCATACAAAGGTGATGCCCGGCTGGCCATAAATGTTTGCAGAGGAGAGTTCTCAGAAAGCAAAGAAGGTAAAGACAGAACAAATTTTCCAAGCAGTGGCTTGAGCAGCCTGGTGCTACCAGAACACTGGCCCTTCTTGTTTCATCCTCATAACTGGATATACCCACAGAAATGGATAGTTGACTCAAGCAGAATGTGAACTTAGGGAGAAAAGCCCCACTGCCCTGAAGTGGCTTATCATGAGTAAGCTTTAGTTGTGGTGTCATTGGTATGAATATAACACTGTATTTGCACTGATACCCTAAACCCTAGCTACACCAGTGCTTTCACATCTTTGTACAGCATCAGGCTTGCTTCTGGGCCTATTTCTGCAGGAAAACCATGTAGTGATTCTGGTGTGATCAATGATGCTGGGAGAGCAGCCACACAGAGCCAGTGATGTAACTCTTGTGCATTGTGTGGCACTTGGTGGCACTTCAGTACATATCTGGTAAGTGCTGCAATTTTAGACACGTTGTAAAGGTGAGAGCAAGGTGAACTCTCAAGGTAGACTGCAGTATTGTAGATAAAAAGTAATAGCGATATCCCAATAGCAGGCAATCCATTCTATGTTTGCATTCAGGGAGGGACAACTCCAGCCCCACCTCGTCCTGTGTAGAGGCTAAATGCAAAGGAAAACTGGCACCTCTGTCCAGTCACCAATCTGGGGGTTCATGTGAACAAAGAAACAATGTGTAGAGTAGAAATGTCATCTAGCTGTTTTCCACATCATTGATAAGGTGAATCCTGACCTGGAAGTGCCCATTTCTCTCACTGCCATTTAAGAGAGTTCAGTATCACAGATGCAGACCTCTGTTCCTATAGATGTCTAGCAGAGGCAGGGTGATTCCTTCCTCCAACAACCTCAGTTCTCAGTGACACACTCTTAGGACAGCTCTCCTCAACTTGTAGAAAACTTTCAGGCTTAGAGCCTGAGGTGAGATGACTGTTAAAAAGCTTGAAGCTTTAACCCCTAAAAAAATATACTTCATTGTGCTTTTGGGGTTGTTTTTGTTTTGGTTTTTGTGAGGTTTTTTGTTTGGAGCTTTTTTGGGGGTTGTTTTGTTTGGTTTGGTTTTTGGGTTTTGGGTTTTTTTTAAAGACTGAAAGTTCTGTGTGAGTGCTACATATCTTTTATTCTTTTACTTTGGGATGAGTCCCAAAGGCCATAGAAACACGTAAAGGTCATGTCTGTACATGTAAACCAAGTGACCTGAATGGTCTTTTCTTCTCTCCTTTGAAGGACATCCCAAGCAAAGGCCAACCACCCCGAAGAATGGATTCTCCCCCAAACCAGGAGAGGGGAGAGACACTGAAAAGCAGTTCATTCAGAAACTGAAGGAAAAGTGTGAGGAGCAGTCCCGGCAATTAATCAATATCCAAGATGAGCTTAAAAGGGCCAGCTGTGGCTTTGATGTCTTTGCTATAACAACACAGTACTTTTTCAGGCAGGTAAGTGCACTAGGTGCTTCTTACCATTGAAAAGATTCTTTGCCTTTACAGCTGTCACTTGCCCAGTCACTGAAAATTTGTTCTTGGGACCAAAGCATGTAATTTCTTTACAGTTGTTATTATGAGAAGGGAATTAATTGCCATTGAATTATAGAAAGGAAAACTGCAATGACAAATGAAATCTGGCACCTCTGCTAAGTCACCAAACTTGGGGATTGGGTGGCCAAAGAAATTGTATGTAAAGTGTACATGTCATCCAATCTAATAATAATTTGATGTCATATATTTGGAAAAAAGGGTTCAGGAATGTAGAAAATGGGGAATTTTGAATGAAGTATTTGTCACAAGCAGGAGGTTTTAGGAGTAAAAGAGATACAGAAACTTAGAAGGCCCGGTCTCTGATTGCTAGAGCTGGAATGGAAAGTGTAACTGAGATATTAATACTTGTGACCAACCACAGCTGTTAGATGAAGGAAACTATTTTATTTCCCTCAATAATTATCTACTCTTCCTGATCACCATGAATCGGGCAGGGTGTCCCTGTTACAGGGTTGCCAGCTCCTGAAGATGTTGGGATAACACTACCTCAGCATGTTGATTACACACAGCAGGTATAGAGAACATAAAGAAAATGTTGCTGGTAATTAGAAAACCTAATTTATTCACTCAAGTCAAAATGAATAAATTTTAAGATAACCAAAATAACCATGAAAGACTTGAAGATATTGCTTGCTTCAAAAGCTCTTTAGTGATCTAGGAAATGTGATCTGGACTCTGAAGTCCAGGCCTGGCTCACACCATGCCATGTATTTTATAACATCCCAGGTCAAGCTGGTGTTGTGGCTACCTTGTAAAACAGGCAGACAATCACCTGCAGTAAGACCCAAGGCTGGTATAATAGCTTTGATTGCCTGTTTATCTATTTTTGGAAGAGACAAGAATAAATTTTCTGTGTTAAATAAGAGAAAGAAAAGCAAGGAAACAAAAATTCAGTCAGTCTTAAAAAGTCTGAAATATGTTATTTAGTTTTGGAGGTTTTTATATTAGTGGGAAAGATTACCTTTAAATAAATAACCACAGCTCACACTGTTCCCTAAGAGGGAGCTGATCTTACCAGGGATGATTCACTGAACTGAAAAAACAGGGAGTTTTTAAAACGTCCTAAATATTTTAAATGCCTTCCCAGGAGATCTTCCCCTTCTATTTTTCTTTAGACTTGACAATTCTGTATTTCAGGATGTTGGGTATTTCTAAACACTTTTGGGTGGGTTTGGGCGTTTTTGTTTTGTTTCGGTTTGGTTTTGGGTTTTTTTGTTGGATTTTTTTAGTTTGCTGGTGTTTTGTTTTGGTTTGGTTTTTTGAGGTGGCTGTGGAGTATCCTTGTTTAAATCAGAGGGAAATAAAAAAGGCAGAGCATTTTCAGCTCAGTTTTGTCTGTGCATTGTCCACTGGGGAGAGGTTTTTCATCACATGCCTCATTCACAATTTGCTGAAGGAACTCTGGAATCTTGGGTATATCTCCTTCATTTCCTCTGGATATGTTTTAAATGAGAACAGCTGCTGCAACTGAGCTTTGAGATGGTGCTGTTGGTGCATGTTGTATCTGTCCTGAAAATGCCTCCTGAACTGAACAACTCGGGTGTCTTTATTTGATAGCATCCTCTCCAATCCTGGCCAAGCATAGCTGCCCCTCACGTTCCCAGCTCCTCTGTATTTATCAGACCACCTGGGGATTGCAGTAATGCTCCTCTGAGTGGCTGGAGGTGACAAATAATACACCTGTAGAATTTAAGTGCCTTCAAGTTTGGGCAATATTAGATTTGTTTCAGATCCATGCAGATGTCATACCTCCTTTGGGAGGATGGTTGTTTTAGGCTCCATTTTTCGTGTCTGCAGGCAAGTGAGTACATCATTAAGGCTATTTAAAGCACCAAAGACCCGAATTTCTGCTTGAGTTACTCATGTGTCTCATCTGAGACTTCCAGGGAGCACCAAGGCTGCTGCACTCAAATTCAATGCTTAAATAGAGGGCCTCCATACAGTGGGACAGTCTGGGACTACTCAAGCAGTTGTGTAACTGGGCAGTCATTTGTCTTGCAACATAGACACAGGCTTGCAAGTTTTTGAGTGTCATTCAAAAATACAATCTGTAGACATATTCTGAGGTGGCATTATTGTCTGAAAGCTTGAGCAAAATTGAGTTGGCTGGCTTTGTGTTAGGGCAGCATGGGAAAAAATAAACCAACTTTTCGCATTATAAAAATAAGAACAGTTGGGTGTATCTGAAAACCCTGCAGGCAAAGTGGTTGAGGTCTGAATGGAACTGCAGTTTGGCAAAGGAAAAACATTCATTCAAGAAAAAGGTGCAGCCTTATTCCAGAGAAGTTTGTGGTTGATTTGTCCAGCTAGCATTTCCACTCTTGTTTAGCAGATGGCCCAATCCTCTTTTGGTACAAGGGAGTCTCTTTTGGGCAGATAGTCGTTTGGAGCCAATGTCTCTCTCTCCTTATATCACAACAAAATAATGTTCAAAACATATATTTTTCTCAGAAAATTTATTTGTACCTGAATTCTGTTGTAAAATGTGCTTCTAAGCAGTGAGGACAGGACTGACTCTTAAAATCAGCCCATGGACCAGTGTTTTGCATGCAAGTAGGAGTCTGCCCATGCTTGTGGCTCTTTTGCCTTGCTCACACTGTTTCTGCTCTCTTTCCAAAGCTGGGGGAAGCACCAATGCAAGTGGTCCAACAGACATGTTTAGCTGTTTAGAAAGTGTTGTATGTAATAAAGAGTGTTGGACCACACCAGCAGTTTCTTTGAGTGCTTTAAGATTACACGACCATTTTCTTATAATTTTTTGGATTAGTTTTCTGACTGTCTCAGAGCACTGCTGA
>VWYI01053976.1:0-10302 GCA_013399455.1 Anthoscopus minutus
TGACTCCACCACTTCCCTGAGCAGCCTGTGACAAAGCTTGACAATTCATTCCACGAAGAGAGTTTTCCTAATATCCACTCTAAACCTCCCATTATGCAACTTGAAGCTGTTTCCCTGTCCTATTGTTTGTCACTTGGGAGAAGAGACTGATCCCCACCTGGCCACAACCTCCTTTCAGATAAGTTGTAAAGAGCAATAAGGCTTCCCCGAAACCTCATTTTCTCCAGGCTAAACAATTCCAGCTCCCCACCTTTTCCACTGGGCAGCTTTCCAGCCCCTCTGCCTCCAGCCTGTAGCACTGCCTGAGTTTGTTGTGACCCAAACACAGGACTCAACACTTCACTCTATTAAATCTTGTACAATTGGCCTGTCCAGATCCCTCACATTCATGAGCACACACTGGGCCTCTGTCTTACAGACAGTAACAACATTTGAAATTCTTTAAGTTAGTTTTTGGGTTGCCATGAAAGACGAGCACATATTTCCCAAATGATGGCTCAACACAGAGTGGTTTAACACAATGCTCCTAGTTCACAGCTCCCAGTGCATTCTGCTAATCTTGGGGATACATAGCCTCTGAAAATTACCTGTGGAAAGAACTTTTTTCACATATATTCCCAGCTGAGGAAATAAAGTTCATGCATTGCAGGAATCCCTTCTTCGATGCACAGACCTTTGTATTGAACGGAGACCACCCATTGGAAAGAGCTTGTAGGGATTTTTCTCCATTATCTGATGATAAGTTACTGCTAACCTTATCCAAGGTCACTGCTCTGGGCCTGCCTCACTGGCACACACAATTAGACAGTGGTATTTTTAGGTGTAGGTTTTTAAGACTGAATTCATGTTCAAGTGGATCCTTTTTTGTCTGCCACTTTTTGAACTGATATTTCAATTTAAATCTTTAGCAGTTAATTACAAAGTTATTCTTTATCCCCAAATGTACCTGTTTAAGGATCAAAGATTACATCTCAATCTTCATGAGGAAATAAACAAATCTGGTTATACTGAACACAGAAAAATGATTACAGCTGGTCAGATTCTTGCCCATGAAAAATTTACTTCCAGAATGTCTTTCATCCTTTCCCTCCTCCTAAGGAGAAAATCAAAGAAAGGGCTTTGAATTTTTATTAATGATTCATTACTCATAGCTGATCAGTTAACAGTTTATGCAAATACACTTTGCAAATTGCTCACTTTAACTATTACTTGGGGTTATATCTGGGTATTACTTTCCCGTGGGAAGCAGAGGTGTGAACATTCAAATTATTGATATATCATCATGGGAGTATAATGCATATCAAATGTTAAATACTCAGACAGATACAGAAATCATTTGCAATACGCGTGCTCACACTGAATTGCACCTTAATGGGGTTCTTGTTGACATTAATAAGTTACAAGTTAAGATGAATGAGTATAAATTGCTAGCTAACTAGCTGACAGTTGAACATATTATTCTTTGAGGGTAGTTAACCAGCAGGCCTCATGTTCCTAAAGACTTAAATTTAATATACCTCAAGGAAATATCCCTTTGTATAATGGAATTTAAAAGAGAAAGATTATTTTTGTTTCTCCCCCTCTGCCACAGCAATGCAATGAAAATATATTTGTCCATTTTGTGGATTTGGATGGGAACTTTTAGTCTGTGACATGCAGTGCATTGGTTGTTTTGTGACCAATGACTTCTAGTGGGGGAAAAAAAGTATTTTTGTCATTATTTTACTTTGGAGGATCCTTGTAGGGGTTGGCAGAGGGAGTATGTTATCCCTAAGATATAATTTATTCATTGTTTCAGAGTTCTGAGGAGCTGATAATCTACAAAATCACAATGTGTCATTCAGACCAATTTGAGTAACAGGCTTAAGGATTGCTAATCTTTTCAGAGCAAATGGGGAAGATTTTTCTAGATATATGTAGTGAGCAAAGTTACCAGCTAGGAGTTCATCAAATTGTACATAAGGGAGAGATGTGCAGAGACATTTGAGAAATAAAAATGGATTGATTTATTAATTCAATTTTCTCCTCCACAAGTGGCTGGTTTTAGGGCACTGGATCTCCTTTCGTTGTCTGAGAAACAATCACTGTTCATGACTGTGTAATGTGCCACTTACAGAGGTAAAAAGAAGTTGCTGAAGTGGTGAGAATAGGTGTATTATTCAGACGTCTAACATTTATTACTGCTCTCCTACCATTTAAATTCTTGGCTTACTGCAGTATGCTCCTGTGCTGGCAATTACAGGAATGTTAGATAATGATGAAAGAATGGTTTAATGGTAACATATGTGTCTGTTACAACAGGCTATCTCCTAATTTTATTTACTTCCTTCAATGACATTCACTGTGTGAAACAAAGATGTTTAGTCAAAATGGAGTGTGTACTTGAGGTTAGTCATCTGTGGATCATATCATGTTCCAAAGGTTTTACTAGTAGAAGATCAAAAAGCCCACAGGCAAATGCTTGGTCTTGGGAGATGCTGCCTTAAAGTTTAGCTCTTGGTGTTAATGTGACCAGGATTTCCCTTGGTTAAGAAAGTGGCTAATACAGTCAACTAACAAATTGCTAAAAATGAAGAGTAGAGTATCTCCTGTGGGAGACAAAGCCAGATAAAGGGAATCATGTCCTCTGGAGACACACAAATACCCTATAAAAGTACCTGAGAACTTTGTCTCAGGAGGAGCTGATAGAAGTTCTAAAGAGCAGAACAGGGCCCTAATGGTTTGGTAGCCTAGCAATGATATATTTTGAATTAAAGAAAAGCAAAACAAATGTAGCTCCTTCTGCAAATGTTGGGTTTTGATGTTGGAAAGCAGTGAGACCAATTAAAATCTGTTCCCCTGCTAATATCAGAGATGGCAATTACTAACCTAAGAACATAAATATGACCGAAAACAGTCTGTTCCTACAGACATGAGCTTGATACTGTATACCCTTGGTGCTGCTATAATTCCAGAAAATGTCACTTTAGAATAAACATGAAAATGTTAAAAATGTAAAAATTGAGTTTGCCAGGACAGATGTTTCATGTGGTGGTGATACAGAGTATCTCTAAGAGCTGAAGAATAGGATCTGAATGAGCTACTTTTAAATGCATACCAAGAACCTCTCTGTATTGTACTTTTTAATTAGATGAAAATAAGTGAATTGAAAAGATGAAAGAAACTCTTGTAACATCTCACTTCAAAGGGCAGCTCCACTCTTGAGGAGTGTTCAAAAAAAGGAAAAAAAAAGGAAAAAAATGAAAATAAGCAGTTTATTCAAGAAATGTGCATTCTCTGTGGATTTGCTTTCTCTTTTACCTGCTTTAGAAACTCAGGACTGACTTGTGTTCATTTGACCTAAATGGAGTCATTACCCCAGTGTAAAAGAGAGTGGCAGCTGGCTGACAGTGATGTTCCCCTCGTGCTCCTTTGTTACACTTTGCATTGACTCAGCACTGCTCTCAAATGAGCAGGATTTTTTTTTTTTGACCTTGTGACAGGATTTTCATCAAAGTTTCAGTGCTCTGGCCTGTATTCTGGATAGAAATTGCACATGTGGAAATGTTCCTTAGCTACCTCCCAAGGTGAGAACTAGATCACCAGCTACCTCTGGTGTATACAGATCAGTGTAAACATATCAGTGTATACAGATCAGTGTATACATATCAGTGTATACATATCAGTGCATGCAGCCTGGGAAACGGATGGGAGGAACTGGAGCTCTGTGCCTGGCCAGAAAGTAATATTGTAGGAATAACTTAAACATGGTGGGACAGCTGGTGTGAGTGGAGGATTGTAAGAGATGGTTAAAGGCTCTTTTGTAAAAAGAGGCAGGGAAGAAGAGGAGGAGGAGTCACACTAAGTTAAAGAGAGCCTTGAATAGACAGAAGTCAAGTATAGTGGTTATGGAAGCCTTATCTAATGCCTCTGGCTCAAGATCACAGGGGTCCTCTCCAAGGAGGATTTTACAGGAAGCATCTGCTACTGACCTCCAAACCAAGACAGTAAGGTCTTCAAAAGCAATATTTGGGTCACCTAAGCAATCTTCAAATCACCAGGAACCCTATTCTTATGGGTGACTTCAACCACCTAAACATTTATTGGAAGAACAAACAAAAGCTAAAATATCATCTACCAAATTTTGGAAATGTGTGGAGAACCAGTTTGGGATTGTGGGGTTTGGGATCCTGCTGAGCATGCTAAGGTGATTTTAGTCAAGAAACTTTATCACCATATCCCAGTATTTAAAGGGTAGCTACGAGGAAGATGGAAACTCCCTTTTTTCCAAGGAGTCTCACAGGAAATATGGAGGGGCTAATGGATACAAGTTACTCTGGAGGAGATTCTCACTGGACATTCCCAAAGAAAATAATCAGCCAGTGGAATAATCTCCTCAGGGAAGTGGAGGATTCCCCAATAATGCACACTTAAAATTTAGCTGCACACAATGTTGTGTCATCTTGTCTAGACCAGGCTTTTGCAGGTTGGACCAGATGATTCTTGAGGTTCCTTCTAACATGATATTCTATGAATCCGCACAGAGGCACAGATAGAATGTCTGTATATCTGGATTCACTTTAGCTGGACAGATGAATTGGAAAAAAACCTCAAAACCAAAATAAAACCTCAAACAACTCAATCACTCATCTGCCTGCTAAACAAGTCAGCATTCCCCATCCATACTTCCACCCAAAACACCTAAAAGCCATGTTTTATGTACTTTTTGTATGCAGAATAGCTTTTATAATATTATATATTTTATAATATTATTTGATATATTGTGCACCCTCAGCATTGGTTGATTGGTCTTGAGGGAATTTCTGGAGTCTTGAGTTGAGTCAGTGCTGTCCAGCTGCAGGGTAATATTTTTGTCTTCCACAAAATTTCCTCTAAGTCCTATTTTCAAACATGAAGGGGTTTTTTTAGCCCTTCCGCACTTTTCTTCAAATCACATCTGTCCATGCCAGAATTCTTGTCATCATATTTTTGTGTAAAGGTGACCTGGTGAAGAGCAAGATGAATTGAAACTGCCCAAGATGTCACAGTTTCCTTCTGTTTCAGTTGCCCTAAATGTGGGATGGTGACTTTAGAAAATAGTATTTATATGCAGAAATGTAACAGAGAAGTGTTGTAACAACCAGTTGAATAAAGATTCAAAGAAAGACTAGCCCGTCTCCATCCCTAGGAGGATCCTAAAGTGCTCACTGTAAAGCAATAGCTTTCTCTTGTGAGTCAAAAATTTTTGCTTCTAAAAGCAGAGCTTGTGTGTGACTTGGGAAGGGAGAGCAGCTCATCAGCTTTATAACTCCTGGATAGATTTTAGGCATGCTGCTCTGTTCTTTGTTTTGCCATGAGTTGCTTAGCCAGTTTGTCAGATAGCAATTGGATGTGAAATGCTATTAGCTCTTCACAAACACAATCAGCTAAGCAACTGAGCTCATCCCAGGCGTGATTAAGTAAGATCAATTATAATAAGAACTAGATAAGAGAGGTAAGCTTCTTGTTTCTTGGGTTGGTATTCTGCAGTATTAGCCTTTGTAAGTATCCTTTATACATCATCAGCTGCAAAATCTTGATTACTTCAGGAAGTGGCTCCTAGATCAGCATTCAAATGAACTTCATCCTGAACTGATTATTCTAACGCTGCAACTGCCACTGAATGGGGAAGCAGTTTATTTGAAGCATCAATTGCACCAAACAGAAAAATAGCCATTGAAGCCAATGCTTTGCAATTCAAGGAATGTGTTTCCTCTTAAATACTGTTAAATATTCTGAGGGAGAGCTCTTTGTCTCCCAAGAAGGGAATAGCTGCCCATCATAGCATCATGTTTTGCCATGGCAGTATTCCTATAGCACTTAAGGCGTACTGTGCTAAATATCAGAATTTATACATTATTCCTGAAAATTTTGACATGAAGTTGCACACCAGGTGTTCAGTAAATTTGAAGGATATATGTGAGAGTCAAGTGCACCAAAAGTAGTGTAAATATACATATTATAGAAATAACCAAATATTTGTACTTTTTTAATCAGAACTAGAAAGCTAATAATGTGGGAATAGAGGGGGCCATACGAACAAACAAAAAAAAAAGAGGAATGCTGCAAAACAGTCCATGTCTAAATTGTAGAAAGAGAAACTTGACTGTATCTTTGAACAGATATTTTTTAAATTATTTAAATTTCTTTTGTGGCTTCTGGTTCTTGCCATGGAGCTCCCAGGAGGTAATTTTCTGTTGTGATACAGAAAGACTAAATGCAGGATGCATACCATGGCACAGCAATTGTACTGTTCTGGAGCATAAGGTTTGACAAAAAAGCCCACATCTCTGTTTACTTTTTTTATTTTTGGCTTGGTTTGGTTTGGTTTAGAGGGGTTTTTTTGTTGGTTTTTTTTAGTGAATTAAGATTCCTAAATTCTGAACTATTGTCATAAAATAATTTAAGATCTTAGAAGAGTGACATGGTCCATACATCTTTCCTATTGTGTAGCACTGGATGTACTGCAGTTCTCTGCCCAGCTAATAATCGTATATAATAAACAGAAATTCAGTTGTTGCCCCCCTTTTACTGTGGATGGGTCTCAGATGTCATTGACAATCTAGGCTGGCACCTTTGTTGCCCTTTTAAGTTCTTTTCTACAATTTTATCACTGTGCTGGTGATAAAACTGTTGTGGATTGTGGAGTCCCCTTAATGGGCTCAGTGCCAGTGTCTCTGCTCTGGTCCAGTTCCCAGTGTTTTGTTTGCTTTGCTGGCCGTTGTGAGTAACTGAGCAGAGCAGGTCAGCTGCCCCTCACGGATCTCTGTAATCTCTCCTTGGCTGACATGTGGGACCGCTGTGACCTTTTCTGCAACCAGTGCAAAAGGTTTCTGTATTCGATTCCAAAACAACTGTTAGCCTCTGCCTTATCTTTGCTTCCTCATCCTCCCACATTTTTTATGGTTTTTTGGATAGCCACTCAGAAACTGGTCCACAGGTCTCTGTGAAAATATTTCTGGTGTTAGGTCTCTTTCAAATCATAAGTGGTGATTTTACATTTCATCACTGACAACCAGCAAGATTTCTTCTTCTCTGAAGTTCAAGATCAATTATTAATAATTAGTAAGCAAGATTCAGAAATTTCTAGGATGGATTCATTGGCCTATGCTATGTTAAAAATATGTGAACAGAAGTGGTCTCTTTTGGGCTATTCATCCTTGTAGCAGTTCACCACTTTTCTCTTATCACTTGGTTTATAATTATTTCCTGCCTCTATCTTCTTTCATTGTAGCTGAATGTATTATCATATACACACAATACTCTTGCATTTTTCTTTTGTGTGGACCTTTACCAAAGAATTTTGGAAGGTTAATATGTTTTTCACTTGATGATGTCACTTGCAGTGTTGAAAATATTTAATAACTATAGAAAAATAAAATAGGAGCTAAGAAAAATTATGATAGAAGTGGGAGCTATTTTGTTATTCTATTGATGTTTATTTTATTAAAGAAAAAGCATTTGATATCAGACATTTTTAAACTTTGAGCCTTTTGACAAGACATACTTAATTGTGGCACCAAAAGCTTTTAACATGCATTATGAAAAATTATGCATCCAGGGAAAAAAAAATCCCATTTTTTCTGTTCTAAAACATGTATTTAAAGTTTTTTTGCCCAAGAGTATATGTCATATGTTCCACCTTGTCCACTAATTCTTTAATGTAGTTATCATCTGATCTTTCTGAGAAAGATCCAAGGAACACCAAGTCCCTCTGGTGGTTTCCCTCCTTATGGTTGGAGTTTAATTTTAAACTTGAACCATGAGATTTGGGGTGGGTTCATTTCCAGCATTAACTGTTACAGTTTTGGGCATAGGTCCTTCCTGAGAGACTTGTAGTAACCCCAGGTTCAGCCTTGCAAAATACTGAGTTCTGTACAGTTCTGACTTCATCAGTTGCATTATTCTACATTCTTCTTTGGGATGAAGAAAATGAATGATTTCTCCTTAAAACTTCTTGTGGACTGTGGTTCACACAAAGCCTAAATGAAACATTTTGATGCTTCTCTGGTGTCCCTTCTGGTCTCTTGAATACTTTTGTGCATCAATTCCTGAATACATTCTCACCTTGGAGCTTCACTTTCTCCTCTTGGGACTGTGAGAATGGCTGCAGCAGTTCATAAAATCCAGTGGTTTTGCTTCTATTTGGTGTTTCCTTTAAAATATGACGGTAGGAGATGCACCCCTCCCCTGATCCTTGTATGATGCTCAGTTAAAAATTAATTTCCAGGAGAAGTACACAGAGGGAGATTTGTTAGTGATCTCTTTGATTCCTCTTTGCACCAGATTACTGGAGCTTTCTAACTCAACTGCGTTAGGTGTAATTACATCAGGGGGTGGGGGGATGGACACAAGTCTCCACCTGTCTTCTCACCTACTCCCTAGATTCTCAGAAGGTAATTTAGGACTTTGTGAGGTTGGCTCATGACATGTAACTGTTAACCATTACCTTAATGTAGGTTAGTACATAGTTACTCTATGTAGGAGAAAATTACACCTTGCTATGTGCAAGCAACTGTTTATGCAAACCTCTATTGCTTAGAAGAACATATTTTTTCCTTCACAGGACACTACAAGACTGGGAGATGAATCCGTAACTGAAGAGTTCCCACTCTGCATGTTAGATTCACTGAATATAAAAATAGTAACTCTTAAAATGGATTTAAAATCGGTACCATAGCTGCATGTTGTACTTACTGTGCCCTTTTATTCCATTCTTTAGGTTTGAAGACGGTACAGTCTCTTTTCTTGATATCATTGCTCTGAAACATGGATTTGATGTTCTGGAAAAACTCACAGGTTAGTTAATGTAACTCCTAGACTGAAGATTGCAGTTCTGAATTTATGCTCAGGGCACAGTTCTGATCATATTTCTTATGGCTCTAGCTTAATTTTCCTTTCTAGCTTTACTATCTATGTTCATCATTGTGAAGATGAGGTTTCAGTGTAACTGGCTTATTTACATGCTCCATATTGGATTTTCTGTCCTGGTTTGAAAGAAAAAAAAAAGGGTCCAGACTGTTCTGGATATGCAAGATTTGAGTACACGGAACATTTCTCATCTGTCTCACACTCACAAAGATGCAATAGGAAAGTAACACTAGAAAGAAGCTGAGTGACTCACACTGTTTGAGTCAACCTTTGAAGTCTTTGATATGGAGCTAACGCTGAAGTCCCAAATAAAACTTCAACCTGATCTTCAAGACAGAACCTGTATGTGAAGGGTGATACTCATGTGCCATGCTTACTCCAGGACAGACTGCTGCTTGTCTGGCTCAGCACCCCAAAAGCACAATCTCTCTGTGTTTGCTACTCATGGGTCAAGGACTCTCCTGAAAAGGGCAGAGATGACACCTGGCCAAGGAAGCTCGCACCATAGGCTGTGCAGCAGACTTGTAACATGGTAGAACGCGTGTTTCCACATGTGGGATGTGCCAGAATAACAAAGGATGTTCCTGAAATGTGTTTCTTGATCAGCGATGTGTTTTACTTAATGTGTAATGTCTGAACCTCCCTTCTCCTGTGCGCTCTTCGATTTCCTATATAAAGTCATAAAGTGCATCATGATGTAAAAGGTGCCTGAGTCCAGAAAGTCATTGGCTATGTACTTTTCAGGTTAGTATAATTTCAGCTAGTGTCCATGGAGGTTTATTGTCATGATTTATCTGAAGGATTCTGGTTTCTCCTTCCTCCCAGTGCAAGGCTTCTGTGAGGAGTATTCTGTTAGACGCTTCAGGTCTTGTTCATGTGGAAATCAATAGCAGTTTTCATCCACATCAATAGTCTGACTAAACCCAACAAGTGAGGATATTTTAATTTATGTTGCTCTGCATGGAGACCAGGGATCAGTAACCAGCTTTTAGTTTATGTTCTTGTAATACAGAATGCCTAAAAAAATGTGCAATATTAAACAAACGTGTTCATTGGTAAAGAGGGTTTTGGTTCAGTGTAATTAAAAGATCATTGCCTGCCATGAAAATGAGAGCTGATGATAACACCTCCTCTGTTGCATTTCTCATCCATCTTAATCTGTTAGTGGTATCTGTTTTAGCTAAACAATTGAAAAATGTAATACTAGACTGAGGGAAACACTCAGTCCTGAATCTGCATAAAGTGGATATCGATGACACAGTAGAAGAGAGGCATGAAAAACTAGTGTGTTGACATCTTTCTGTTCTAGAAAATGTTAGTTGGCTTCAAATTCTCATGCTTACATTTCATAAAAAATTAAAATAAAAAATTTTGCAATATTTATATTTTAAAAATCTAATTTTTTTCCCACTA
>VWYI01053985.1:0-25384 GCA_013399455.1 Anthoscopus minutus
TATATATATATGTATATATTTCTGAGGAAAGCTATTTATCTGTTTAAACAGTTTCTACAGTAACACAAACATGTTCAGGTAGATATTTACCTTACTTAAGCTAGACTGTTTTAAAAAGAAGCAAAAAAATAATAAAATGATGGGTCTTTTAAGGCATCTTAGTAGCAGGCTGGAGAACAAGCCTCCTGGCTGAGCTGCTCACGAGCAGTGGTTTCCTCCCAGGAAATTCCATAGTGCAGCAAAACCAAATGCATTCAACCCTTGGCGCATCTAAATGTGCTGGAAGGGAATCCAGCCTTTAGCTGGATTTCTTTTTTATAGATCTCTTAAATGACTTCAAATGCTGTGCCTGTGGTGGTTGGAAGCCTGGAGGCAGGACTTTACTGTAAAGCTATGAGTCACACATAATGTACTACTTTCTGCAACACTGCATCAATCCCTCTAGAGACTTTTCAAAGTCAATGAACATCTCTGGGTGCATTGGTCTCATGCCTTAAGTTTGAAGGTTAGCATCTCTCTACCACTCATTAGAAAAGTTTATTTCAAGGGGAAATTGTGTAGATGCAGGGTCCGTGTCCTCAGAAAATTCAAAACAAAGAAGCATCTTGGATATATTTATGTTCAAATCCACTTGCTAGAGTTGTGTACCCAAGAAAATTTTGTCCAAGTAAAATGTAATTGTCAGAATCTGGTTATATCCAGGATGTTTTCTGGGTTCTTAATCACTGTAGATCCTATTTCACAAAGATCTGAAATATATGTTGGAGTCCAACAGCCTTCCATGTAATTTAAGCTGCTGTAACATAGGCTTGGCCTCAAGCAGTTGCTGAATAAGCACGGGAGTGCACACACATGCTTAGATCCAGGAAGGTGCTTGAGTGCTACACCAAGTCATGGCCTCCTTCTAAAAATCTGACTTTCTGCCACTAAAGGAGATGCTGCTAAAGGTCTGGTTTCCTCCAAGCACCCCAGTCCAGGAATAAAGTGTCAGGCAGCCCTCCACTTTCAGGGGGCTTGCGCTGAAGAAGGCAGCTCTGTACAAATATTTCTCTGGAGTCATAGGAATTACAGCATGCATGATCACTAAACTGATGCAAACCCCAGCACTTTTTACATAAGAGACAGGGGGAAATGTCTACTCTTGCACTCTTTGCTGGTAAAAAGATAGCACTTTATGCACAGTAACTAGAACCTTAATTAATTGCCTTAATTAAACTAAAGAAGACTAAGAATAGTAGATGTATCTATATAAAACCTGTCCCAGATTCTAATGACATCCTTGTATTGTACACATACAGCTGATTCCTGTATGCTTGCTTTTCTCTTCATTGATCAGTTTTTGCCTGTCAGAGCTTTTACCTGTATTTCCCCTGTTTAACAAATTGTCACTGTGAGAATGATGTACACATTACAACACCTTGTTCTGCTGCTGTAAGTCCTGACACATGGCACTAGGAACATGTGCAACTCAGGGAATTATGCAGGCCTGTACATAGACATTGAAGATACACTGAGGTAAGGATGGAAAAACCAGGATGTCTTATGACCTTTGAGACAAAGTGAAATGCTTGCCCAAGTCTAACTGAAGCACATTTATTTATTTATGTTCAAAAAAATTTACATGTACAGTGTGTTAGATGTCAAATACATATTAAAAACAGAAGAACTACAACAGACTAAAACTGACTTCTGCTGGCAACTTGTGATATAATTTATGGGTTTAGTTATGTTGAAGAGCATGCCTCTGATTTTGCCTGCTTGGGACTTTGCATTCTTCCTAAAGGTTTCATCAAAGCTAAACAACTACAGAAGCTGCACTGCTTAATAAATAATGTTTTCTTTTATATTTGTATATCACAGATGCACAGAGGACAAACTACTATCCTACTCAGGATCCTGTGGAATAGTCATGTGTTGGATACTGGACAAATAAATTGGGCTATTTGGAAGCCTGCTCACTGCTGCTGGTGGTCAGCACTTGCTCTAGGGCAATGGCTGTAGCCAAAGGCAGAGGAAGGCACTGCAGGACTCGAACTGTTTCTGAATTAGCCCTTCTCTACTTTGCCCTCCGCAAGGTCTCACAGCTCTCTTTGTACCTGCTGTGAAGAGGAAGGGGACTCAGAGGAGCTGGTATTCCAGTCATCCAGTGGCCTTAACCACCCAAATTCCTACCCTTGTTGAAACCTGCTGCCCACTTCCTCAGTAAAGCAGGGAAACTTTTTTTTCCTTTGCAAATGAGGCATTCATAAGAACAGTAACCAGGGCAGGAATTTTCCAGCAAATAATGGGCATTTCCTATGTGTACTTATGTGAACACAGGTATATAACAGCACAGCCTGGGCTTCTGCTGTGTGAGGTAATTTATATCGGTGTTTGTAGAAGTGGGGCCAAAATCTCTCAGCACTGGTGCTGTATTTCCACTCATTTTGTACTAGGGTCTTCCTGTGAATCCCCTGCGGGAGCAGTTCAGTGGTACTTAAAGGGATGCTATTTCTGTAATTATCTAATTATTGCTCCAAGCTTCTTTCTTGTGCTTGTTAAACCTTCATTCCAGTGAAAGTGTAACCCCACACTACTGAATTTGGATAAAATGTGATTGAGAATCAACATTAATTCCCCAGTAGTCTTCAGGGTAGGTACTGTTTGCTTACTTTTATTATTTCTGGTTTGAAAACACAGAATTCAGACTGGATCACTCTGAATAAAGTGAAGTTTCAAAGGTAGTGGAGTGTGCAAATTGGGCTGTAATTCTCCACTAAATTCTTTATATTGGCTTAAAAATTCATGGGACATGTATTTTTTTAATGAATACTATAACAATTATCTGAATTCTTGTTAGCTATCAATCTCATTTCTAAATTCTGAAATTTTGTTGTAATAAGGAAAAACCACAATGTATTGGAACATATTTATACTCAAGAACCTTTCCGTTTCTTACCCCTTAATTAATACTGGTTTTTGCTCTTTCTTAATTCCTTTATGAGAGCCTTCCCTCTGTGTGAGGAGGGGACCCTCCCTCCCCGTGGGGAGTCTAACACCAGAAAAAAATGAAGGAAAAATTAAGGGTATCTTGGGGTTCCTGCTTTTAAATTCACTTTTCACAATCAGCCTTAAATATTACAACTTCATTTGAATTTTCAGCTGCTGAATCATGATCAGCTGAAGATCCAGTAGTCCTGCACTACTGGATATAACTCAAGGGGTTATGCTGTTTTTACTGTTTGGCACATACTCAGGAATGGCAACTTAGCTTAGCAGTTGGAGCATATGGCAGGGGGAGATAGGCCAGCATCTTGGATGAAGATGCATATATTTTGTACTCTCATGGTATGATGCATTCTTGTGCTTTGCAGATGGCACCTCAGAATTGTGGCTCTGGAAACTAATTTTGCACAGCCACGCAGGTCTGCTGACACAAGCACAAGGATCATCTGTTTCTGCAGACTCTACTGCACACTGCAGATATCCTAGGCAGGAATTTTTCTGAGAAGAACACCTGCATCTCAGTTGCTGCGGTAAGCAGAAAAAAAAGCTCAGGAACCTATGACTAGCCTTTGTATCTAGAGAGAGCAATTCAGCCAGATACGATTGCTACCCTCATGTAACACTTGGTTGCTGTTTCTCCTGAAAGTTTAGTGCTAGTCAGGGCAAGAGTAACGGGAATACATTGATCTTATGGCAGCTGGAAAGGGATTTATTCTAACTGGCAGCAGCTTCCCTGGGTGTAGACCAGCCATCAGTCCTCAGAGAAGCTGCTTTTGTACCACATAGGGATTGTAGCACTAATAGGGCCTCTCTCAAAACTTGTTTGTGTTTTATGTCTGCCTCTCTGCCTCCACAAAAGCAGCATCTTGTTACATGTGCAAGTGGATCAAGGGCTCGCTAGACAGGTTTCAGGCAGCAGATTCTGTGCAGCTAACGGAATTGCAGATTAAGGTACGAGCACTTTCTGTTCTCCGGCATAATTTGCATTACTTAAAATCACTCTGGGAACATTTTTTAAACTCACTAGGCTGGAGTGCAGTTTTTCTCAGAACTGTATTGCTTCCTCTCCAGTGTCCTTATTTGTGGTACTGTGTCACTGATCTGATCAGGGAGATCATACAGAGAGATCATTTAAGGGTAGATCAGGCAGATGTATTTTCAAAGATCATTTTCCTGCATGTGCAGTGGGCTTCACATGACTTACTGTGAGGCCTTCTTAGCTTTCCTTTTTTTTTCCCCAAATCTCTGTGCTCTCTGTAGAACAGACAGCCTCAGGACTAGTCTGTGCTTTTTGCTACATATTCTCCTGAAACAGTAAACATTTGGCAGCACAATAAAGCCATGGGTGATGGACACAAACAGTTAAATTCTATTGTCTACCTGCAACAGGAGAGCTAAAGGAGAAGGAGGAATTGGAATTAAAAACAGATCTGTCAAACAATGAATAGGATATTTTCTGGAGTAATGCCAGCCTACAGTGTACCAAGGGGCTGCTTCTTTTTTTTTTTTCCAGATGATTCCAAACAACTATTATTTACAGGACCCCTGAGCAATTGTTTCCACATTGAGCTAAGACAAGGGAACTGTTGCTGGCACTACCAATAATATATGTCTGCCTGCTACCAGCAAACTGGAAAACTCAAACACCTGCAGGGTAAGGGATGGTTTCTAGGGAGGAACTTCCTCTCATCACACAACTTCTGTGGACACAAAAGTTGCACACATTTTTGACAGCATGAGAGTAGATAAGAGCATTTGCTGCCTGCAAATGAAATGCTAAAACAGCAGAGAGGTGCCATAATACCATCCTGCATTCAGATGTTGTGTAAATTAGCAAGAGATTTCAGAAGGTACCTTATTACCCTCAGCAGAAGGAACCAATGTGCTACAATCTTAGCATAGATTTAAGGCAGATTTGAAGACTTAGAATTGAAAAAGATCTGCTCTCTAAATTTATGGTGCTCTGTATCCCTTATTTTTCCCATTTTTAGACTTCATCTGACTACCTGGGGTGCCTGATTTAGGCTTTCTGACTACTATTGCATCCAAAATGTTCAGTGATTCAGTCTGCTACTGACAAACCCTGGTCCTTTGTACAGTCACTGGAGAGAAGCAATTTCCATGCCTAAGTGCAGATCTGACTAGGACCCATCACTGTATTGTCTGTTTTATCTCCACAAGCAGGAAGAACAAATAATTCTGAAGCACTGAGAAAAATCTTTTCTGCCTTCCTGGGTCTCATCTGTCACGGTTTCCCTGGGAAGACAAGAAGAGGACCACATATTTAATTTTTTCTATGGGTTTTGTTTGCTTCAAAGATAAAACTGAGTTTTGTTTTTCTTCCTTCTTGTATCTGAGGGGCCCGAGAACATGAGAAGCTCTTCTCTTGAGACCATTTCAAAAGTATGTGAAGTGCAGGAGCATTGCTGCATCATTTGTTCATAGTATTCTTCACAAGTGTATAGAAATTAAAATTCAGTTCTAAACAAGTGCACAGCACTGGTATGATAAAAATATTTTTAATTGAGTTATTTAAGAGAAGATGTTTACTTACTCCTTATCTCAGTGACCAATCTATTTGCATCCAGGCGCTTTTCCTCAGTGCATTTTCGGAAAAAAAAGGACACATGAGAAGATTTTGAAATCTTCAGAAACAGAAAAATTCTTGAAAGTCTTGGGCAGTTTTTCTGTGATTAAGTACAGAAAAATGCCTGGAAAAGGCTTTGAACTTTGACAGTTTTTGCCATCTAAGCCACTACAGCCATAATGATCTCTATTTTCACTGTTACTAAGCAAAACTTTGGACATAGACATTTTGAGCGGGTTGTTTAATGATAAATGAAAAGTTGCTTGTAAACATTAAGGAGAAAAATAGCATGAGTGGAAAGTGAAACCCACTTGGTATTTCCTTAATCAGTTGGTCTATCTAAAGTGGAAAACTTGGGGGTAAAAATAAAAGAAACAATGGAAAACATGGAGAAATCAAAACAACAAAAGATATGTTAGTAGATGACTAATGAGAAAGAGGCTGTTACCATACTGAAAAATCAGAGGCTGTTTTATAACTTTTGCCAAGCCTTTGCCACACAAAGAGTAGCACATAAGTTCTGTCATATACATATTGTGTACCTTATTTGAATGGTCCCTTGAAAATCTGCTGTTTCATGATGTACAATATAAAAAAGGCAACAAGAAAGGAATGAGATGTCAGCATAGTACTGAAGCTAATTTTTCAGCATATGATAGGAGAAGTCATGGCACCTGAAGCTGAAAATCTCTGAGACTGTGCAAATTTGTTTTGAAACAAATATCAACAATGAAATATTTATTAGGCTGTCTGAGCCCTGGAAAGTCAGTCAATTTGTTCCAGCATTGACAAAATGCGGTTATTTTACCAGGCTGATAGACTGTAGTGATTATCAAATGTGTTCAAGGAAATAAAATCCTGTAGTCAAATCAATCCCATCCAGAACCTGATTGGCTTTTAGAGTTCGGGCTTATTACCTTGATTTCATTAGGAAAAAACACCATAAGACTAGCAAACACTTAGAACCATCAAATGATTTTTTTTTCCTTGTGGTCTCAGAGTGGATATCACATGAGAAGGCAACATAAGACTGACACAGATATTGACTCTTCTTCATGAGATTTGCACATGAAGACTTTTTAACTGTCTTTTGGCTGTGAAGAAGTTGTCAGGTACACTTTTTTCCTTGAGCTTCCATCTAGAAGAACATGTGTAAAGTGGTGGCATACTGAGGGAAATCATTTAAACACTCCAGACAAAAACAAGAGAAGAGCTTGCATACATGGGACTGCTGGTGATGCATCACATTTAGATACAAGCTGCTTGCAGATGTTCCTGTTAGACATTGTGTGGTGCCCTTCTGAAAACAGAAAGATATGCCACAGTTTAGTGTGAAGAGTGTGTCTTATATCCATTTTTCCTATTTCCCTGGGCAGAAATTAAGTTTTGTCGGAGAATGTTACCTGGTAAATAGGTAATGCCTTCTTACTGTTGCTGGTTGTCTTATTGAATGTACAGCTGGAAGACTACATGGATATATAGATGAGATATTCAAAATTATATGTAGCAAGATATTAAAAACCATTCTGGACATGGCCCTGCCTTAGGTGTTCCTGCTTGAACAGGGGGGTTGGACAAGATAATTCCTGGAGGTCCATTCCAACTTGTGATTCTGTGGTAACATCACAAAAGCTGATCATTGTCTTTGCTCAGAAAACAACAGCTCATGTCACACTCTTATGATGAAAATAGTAACCATGTGAGCCTTAATTTTAGTGTCAATCCTCCCTTTTAATATAGAGATGTCAACCTTCTTGCAGACAGCTACTTGGTGGTGGTTGTGAGCTCGACTGGTGTCAGGAGTTATAATCTGAGCTGATAAACATCCCAATGAAACTTAATGAGCCCATTTCTCATTTTTGCCCCATACATCTGACATGGCTTCAAATAACTTTGTGAAAACATCATATTCATGTTTTGGGTAGATATACTTTGGGATCCAGAATGTCTCTGCTTCATGTGTAAGTTTTGAAAGGGTAAACTGTTGATCCTCCTGCCTACCACCAGATCTGACAGTTTGTATGGCAGCTGTAGAACCACTGCCCTGGAAAGACCAATCTGTCTTTGAAGAACCTTGTGCTATTATCACTGTGGGACTGGAGCACTGCCAGCACCCACACTGCCACGAGGGCTGGTGGGTACAAGAGGAAGGTAAGATCCCCAAGCCTCTCCTTCCCACAGCCCTCCCACACAGGTCTTTGCAGAACTGAGCCTCAGCTTTCAAACCAGTGCAATTTAAAAACATACTCTTTGGATAACCATTTTAATTCCTGATATTGTCAGTTATTGATCATAAAAATCCTCTGATGGAGCCCTGCAGAAGGAACTAGACCCAAGCAGAAACCATATTTTAATTATATTGCCTCAGCAATGCAGTTTGCCCATGGTGATTTTCCATATAGCACTTACAAGGTGGGAGTAGTCGCAGCTCAAACAGAGTTCAAGCAATTAACTTACCATTTAAAACTTAATCTTTGAAAGGTACATTTCACTGATGTTTCATGTTGCAAAGAAAATATGAGTATAGATTTCACAAACATTCCTGCAAATAATTCTTCCCATTTTTCTGATGCATATGATGCTGGTAAAAAATAGTAGCGTTTCTGGTTGTCACTGGGAAGAAAGAGTAATATTTTAGGAATTTTTTTGAAGTGTTCTTTTTTCCCATACTTCTATTTTTGTGGGAAAAATTAAATATAGTTGGGGCTTAGAACATCAAGGTGTTTTGATAGGTGAATGTTGGTGCTATACTCAGAATATATGAGCTTCTTCCAGGTAAGTTCTTCCTGAGGACATTTGCTACCCTGGGACTTCAGCAAATTGCATTAACTAATGAACACCGAATGTGCCTAAATTTTGTCACTTAACCATGAAGTGGAGAACACAATTCTGCCTTCTTGCCCTGGCTCCCATATTCTCCTTACCTTTGTAATCCTGTACCTCAGAAATACATGAATGTCTATGCAGTGTGTGATTACTGCTGAGTGGCTGTACTGTGTTCCAATGTGATGTTCTTGATGATTTGTGTTTTGGGGGGTTTTATGGGGAGGAGAAGTTTAGTTTCAGCATGGCCTTGGAAACCATTGCTTTTAGGAGTGCTACTGTCTACTGCTGCTGTAAAGAATGCAAGAGGAGGATGCAACAGTGATGGCTTCTATCAATAATGATAACTGCTTTTTATTTATATTTCTGAAATCTAGCTTGAATACTATTTAGTGTACTTGTTCTGATACATGTTCCAACGCCCACATGGAAGTAGCTACTCTCAGCACAGTTGCAGTGAGCTGCCTACACTTAAATCATGTCACCTGATCTTGTGTTTTCCTTCAGGATACTTTTAGCAGGCATGAAAAAATGTGGTACAGACTTGTCATGGGCTTTCTGAGAAATCTTCTGTATCCAAATTCCTCAGTCTGGCTGGTTAGCAGGCCATATCCAGCCTGATTTCCTGTCTTACATGTAGTTTTACCATAATTCTTTGACCAGTGGACAAGGAGCAGCCTTTCACAGATTCTCAGACATCATTTCAAGTAATTTCTTCGTAACTAGCAATTCGCTTCTGGAGCTAGAGGTAGTCTAAACTGAGCTCCAAAGTGACCATTAACTTTTTCTCTTTCAAGCAGAGCCAGTGATTCTTTTTTCCCTCTGGGTGCACACTTGCATATCTTTACAAAAAGGGCACTGTTAGATTTCTACCCTGCCATAAACTCTGACTGTAATACCTCATCTGCTACTGACCTGAAGTGAACTCTGAGGAGAGGGAACAGTAATAAAGCAAAATCCAGCAAACAGTGTGAAGCTTTTGTAAGATCTTATATAACTGGATTGGCTATATTGGGAACTTGCCTTTGGTTTTAATTATAGATTTAAGGGTGCACTTATCGGGCTCTGTGCCATCTCTTTGCTCCCTCCCTTCACTCTCGATTTGCTTTATATAATGAGCAGCCACTACAAAAAGGATGTTTTTCCCCCTTCCTTTCAGGAAGAGGACAGGCCGACAAAAGTTCACTGGGGGTTGGGGAGGTCTAATGTGTTAATTGTCTCGTATGTCACTCTGGTCTCAGGCTTCAGCCTGGTGCCTCCAGAAGGTTTCAAAGATCAGCTGTCAGAGCCCAGCAAAAATGTGTGGTGTCCCAAAACTGGCCAGTGTTTCTTCCCAGAAGCTGGGTTTGAGTGACAAGTACCTCTTTGGACTTGCAGAAGAGTGTCAAGAGAATGACAATCCCCAAATCTACCCAGATCTATTTCTTACTCACATCTGTTCACCAGCATACACAAAAATTACTTTCACAGAAGCAGAGCCAGAGCAGATGCAAAGCAGCAAGGTCTTCTGAGGGCATCATGAAGTGTTAATGAAACCTGACTTGAGATTTGAGGAAACAGGACTTGGATGCGTAAAGAAATTTAAAAGAAAATTAAGTCAATTTATGCTGCCTGAGCATCACTTCTCGACTTAATCTTTAACTCAATTTGTATTCATTTTCCTGGTGACTTTTACCTCTCAGAGCATCTGCTGTATCAATTGTTATATGTGCACAGGGAGAGAGGCTTGTAAAGCAATAGAGAAGCTGTCCTTCAGAATTACTCTGGCTGTGCCTTAAAGGGTAGACACCTGCTGCCTCCTTTGAGGGGTCCCAAGCTCAGAAATCATGTTTCTGAATCTGTTATTCATATCAGAAGCTAGTCCCCTGAAGGGCTATCTGGAGTTTAGTGCCCTGTCACATCCAAGAAGGTGATGATATAGCTAGTGACTATCCCCCTGCTCAACTTAGATGTCTCCAGCTTTTCATTTCAATCTTGTGAATGGACAGGAGTTAGTATAATCAACAAAAAGGTGTTACTGTGTGAGATGAATTCCTCTAAATCATTGAAATTAACAGTATTAATGCCCACTATCCATAGTAATTCGAGGGGTTCTGTGATGTAATAAAAGGGTAATAAAAGTACTTGGGAGGAGAGCAGGATACCTGAGCATCTCAACACAAAGGCAGGTCAGATCTACTATGGCTGTCCCACAGCTTAGAGCTAAAAATCTCTGCTTGCCTTCCTGTTGCTTTAAAATCTAGGTAAAAACATAGTAGGGGAATTAAGAGTTAACTGTGTTAACAGCTTTTTTTGATCCCAGAATGTCTGTAACATTCCATCTCTTAAATTACAAATGCGATGGCATAGCTCCTTTCACTGATACCGAGTTAGAAATATTGCTAAGGACAAAACTTTGGAAAAATGGTGAACCTGACTCTCCTTAACAGCAGCCTACATCTTACCAAGCCTGTGACTACTGAAGAATTTGTCATTCCAGAAAATTGTACATCATGTTGACATGTAAAATTACTAAAAAGACTGCTCCTAACGAAACTGCTCTGAACAGAGAGAAAGTTTAAATCCTCAGGCCTTACAGAAGACTCTGCAAAAGATAGTCTGGGCTTCTAGGTTGATATAGGTGTACATGCTCTATAGCAGAAGTGGATGTGTTCATCCTTGCTCCCAGCTCTCAACTGATATCGCTGCATCCAGTTTTGCTTTCTTTTTTTGTGCTTTTTCCTAGGATGTGACTCAGTGCTTTTCAGAAAGCAGAGCCTTTGTCTGCATAATTTTCCCTGCCAATCCTTTATATCACCTGCTTGATCCAAAGGTGGGAGTGACTCATTTTTCTTATCCAAGCAAATGTGCACACAATGAGCTGTCTCTCAGATCTAATGGCCCTTCACAGAAACTTATATGTAGGGTCATGATTGTGTTTTGTTGCAGATGCCCAGTGCCCATCTGTAGAGGACAGTCTCTGTCTGTCTCAGGATTTATATTGTTCTGAATGCTTTAAAGGCTTTGCAAGTAAAAGCAAATGATTTATTTTTTTCCCTTCCTCCCTCACTAGCTAATTTTGTATCTATTATTTCCTGTGGGAAAGCTATGCCAAACAAGTAATCTCTACATTTTGTTCCGAGTCTGATTTCCCTCCTAAACTATTTACTGAAGTGAGATTGAACCTGGAAAAGTTTCTTGAAAAGTTTCACACCACTCACCACTCACTACCTTCCCTTTGTTTTTTGCCCCATATGTGAAGATGCAGTTTTAATGCATATCCCTTAAACAGTTTAATCCCTTTAACTGCATAGAGACCCTTGCGGCAGACCAAGTAACTAAAATTTATATATGAGTGACTGAAATCAAGACATGTACAATGAAGATAGGTAAACTAGTCCACCTCTTCTTTTGCCCTGTTAGAGTCAGTGGAAAGATGTAAGCACTTCCCAGCAGTAATTCGGCTCAACCTGAATTAGACAGCTACCATAGGTCACATGGATTACAATAAAGAGAAGGCAAAGCAAAACAGCTTTGGTGCAGATGTCTACCTTTTGTTGGTGTCTATTGTTATAGTGCTTGACATAAATTAAAGTTAGTAAATTCATTGCTGAATAAAGCAGAGATTCAGGAATTTCCAAAGAGGAAGATTACAGCATTATCACAAAATGATACCATTTTAATTTTAGATTTTGATTCTTCTGCTGAGTTAATTTAATCTTTGCATTAGATACAGGTGTTTCTGGTATCTACTTTGAAAGTAACACAGCCAAAAAAAGCTGCAAACTGTTAGAATAGGATAATGAAATTTCTTAGGTTGAAAAGGACTTTTAAGATCATCAGATCTAACCATTAATCTGGTGCTGACAAGTCTGCTACTAAACCATGCCCCTAAACACCCTATATACCTATCTTAAATGCCTCTTGGGATTGTGGCTCCACCACTTCCCTGGGCAGCCTGTTCCAGTGCTTTACATCCCTGGACAATTTTTTCCTAATATCCAATAGAAACCACCCCTGGCACAGCTTGAAGCCATTTCCTCTTGTCCTGTTGCTGGTTACTTGGGAACAGAGACCAGCCTTCATCTCAATACAACCTCCTTTCAGGTAGCTGTAGATAGTGATAGGGTCCCTATTCAGCTTCTTTTCTCCTGGCTAAGCATCCTCAACGTCCTCAGCTGCTCCTCATCAGACTTGTGCTCCGACCTTTCACCAGCTCTATTGCCCTTCTCAGGATACAACCCAGCCTCTCAGTGTCTTTCTTGTAGTGGGGGCTCAGAACTGAACACAGGATTTGAGATGTGGTCTCACCAGTGCCGAGTGCATGGAGATGATCACTGCCCTGGCCCTTCCTGGTGGATACACTCTGCCCCTGGTTATCCTGCACATACCGTGTGATGGCACTCAGGATGATCTGCCCCATGTCCCCCTGCAGGCACTGAGGTTGGTCTGGGGGTTGCAGTTCCCAGAATCCTCCATCTGGCACTTCTTGTAAATGGGCATCACATTTGTCAGCCTCTAGTCAACCAAGACCTCTCCAGTTAGCCAGGACTGCTGGTAAACACTGAAAGTGGCCCAGTGAGTTCTTTCACCATGGCCCTCCATACCTTTTGGTAGATCTCATCCAATTCCACAGACTGCTCCAACAGCTTCTCAGAGCTGTGGACTGGAAAAAGGCAGAAAACTACACTTAACAGAAACATGATTGCCCTGGAAGAACAGCATTTGTAGGACTCAGATCCAGCAAAGACACTACCTGTGTCTCCAGGCACTTATTCTTGTATCCTGGCTGGATGTGAGATAGCAATGGAAGAACAAGGAAGATAAGGGCAACAGCCTCATTCATAGACTCACCAGGAAATTGGATGGACTAGTGAAATGACTTTGACCCTTGCTATCAGGAAGCATTTCCACATTATCCTGTCTCACACATCTTCTCTGCTCATCCTTTGCACCAGTGGGAACTTGCAATGTCTGAGATGCTATACTGTGTTCAGGCCCAGTAGAGGGGACTCAAATTCTGGATCCTGAAACATCATCAGCAAAGAAAGGAAGATACAATGTGTTCAGGGTCCCAGAAAACTGATTTAAGGGGCCAAGGTTTTATAGAAAAATTTTAGTGATGTCTCAGAGAGCCATCTGTAAGGGTATCTGATCCTCTCTTCTGTCTCCCAACAACCTGAGGAGAGTGAGCTGAGAGCCTCTACACAGAAACAAACCTTGACAGTTTATCAGACTTAGGTTGAATTTTGATGATGCTTTCAACAAGGCTGAGGCAAATTTCTCATTACTTTTCATGTAAAAGGGCCCACTTTGCTTGTCTTTGTGCTCTAAGAACCTTGGAAATAGATGGCCTTGGAAGAGCTCATTTCCCAAGAGATGCAAAAAAATTCTGATGCCTCTTGAAGCTCCCTTTTGTGAGCCATTGGCACTGGGGTTTGGTACTGTTTAAGGAACAGGCCAGAAAGCAGATGGCATTCTTTAGCATGATAGTCTTGCTGTCTCATTCCGTAAGTGGCTTGTCCTGTGTTGGCCTGATGACAACACATCCTCCTGCTGAATCTCAGGTACAGAGGATGGGAAGAGCCACTGCTGAAAGTCCTGACTAGAAGACAGCGCTTTCAAGACCTCTCCCCGTGCAATGACAACCAAAGGTAGAGAGCACTTTTCATTTCCCTGCTGGCCTTTGTGCAAGGCAAGTCATAGACTACTGTTTGTTTTACTCAACATTTCAATATATTCTCCAGGTAATATTTTTTCCTTCTGCTGAGAAAACTGTGTTTCCTTTAATCCATTTATTTGTGATCTGCTTTTCCTGTAGTCCTCATGCTCAATGAACACTGTAGCAAATCTGCTCTTATTTGTCGTTAAAACAATGGAATTTTTTCACAATACAAACTAAAAACGGGTGGCAAAAACTTACACAGTTCTTGTTTTATGACTTTTTTTCAGGAAGCATGGAATATTTTAGAAATTCCTCTATCTGGTTAAGACTAAGCCTTAAAGACAGTGCATAAGAGCTCTTGTTCTACCAGCAGAAGCTTGTTTTCACGGGCATTGCAAGGAGGAGGTACCTGAACTCTCTCAGGAGAGCTTTGGAGGAAAGAAGGTAGACATGACTGAAATGAGCCAACATAGCCTTTGTTCTACATCTAATGTTATGTTTTTTGCTTCAGGTTTTATTTCTTTTGTGATATGTAAAATATTACTTGAATTTTGATTGTATATAAATTCCATGCAGATATTTTCAATTATAAAATAGGGTCATGTATACTCCCATTAATAAATCTAGTGAGTACTACAATAAGATTGTTTTCGCTTGCCTTTTCAAGCGGCATTCTGAAATTCTATGAGGGGAGAAGATAAAAACTGGCATTGAATGGAGTTATACAAGATGAATGTTATGAATTTTTGTTTTGTTTCAAGAAATCTTTTACATTTGCAGTATAACACATTGTTAGTGAACTCACAGGGATATTTAGGGATGTGAAACCATTTCTGTAAAAGTTCTTAAAGGTCAGCAGGAAATATTGCATTAGTTGCTGCAGCCTTAGTTGGAATTTGCGTCTTTCTAGTAACTTGTTCCATGCCATGTTTGTGACAGACCTTCCAGAGTCATTTCTCCAGATTCTGCCATAACAGTACAGTTGGAAATTAATTTAAACAAGCTATTTTTGGTTGGACAAAGCTATTTTAAGTTGGACATTAGTTTAAACAAGCTATATTTGCAGCTCAGGACAAGAGAAATCACAGAATTATTTAGGTTGGAAGGAGCCCTTAAAAGTCATTTAGTTCCCATTTCCTTGCAATACACAGGGACATCTTCAATTCAACCAGGTTGGTCAGAGCACCATCCAAACTGGCCATGAATATTTCCAAGACTGGGTCTTCCACTACCTCTCTGAGCAACCTGTTCCAATGTTCACCACCCTAATCATAAAAAAAATCTTAAATGGCTTGGCTGGCTGGGTGTTTCAATATTGGTTTGCAAGTCTGACACTTTACATCCTTGCACAAACATACATGATCCTGTTCTGAAAAGACAGCAAGGCCTTAACTCCCTGCATGGTTTGAAAACTAAGTCCCCAAATGACCAAGCCATCGAATGCTCACTTACACTTCTCATGACTTTGCTTTCAGCAAAAATCTAGCAATTAACCACAAGTAAGCGTGTGAGTCTGCTTCTACAAAGTTGCCAAGAAGAGAGGGGGAAGAGAGCACAGCTTCTCCAAAGGACCTGTCAGAGTACCTGGCCCCAGTGAACCCTCTCTGTGGGGGCTCATTCCTGGGATGTGCCCACGGGGTCTGCTGACCCCAGCATTGCCACCTGTGGCAGTGTGCGGGTGGGAACATCTGTCCTTCAGAAACGGAGTGGGACCACCAACTGTTCCTGCAGGTCAGTGAGCACAAACCTCGCAACAGCTATAGGTATTCCTCTCCACTGACCTACATGATTTGGTCTGGTGACCTACTGCTTTTGTTTATTTTTTTAGGTTATAAAATATGCTTATCCAGCCTCTATAAGCAAGCATGCAAATCTGAGAGTTGCAATTCTAGAAATCCACTCAAAAATGTCAAGTAAAAGACTGCTAACTAGGCCTCTCTTGCCTTTAAGCACCTGAAACCTTCCAAACATGCTTAGAGGTGCAAGATTGCACATCCTATTAGGAACCTGCTAAGCTAGCCTGGCATACCAGCTGGATTTTTAAGGTACTCTGTGAAGATCATAATCCTCTTCTTTCTGGGAGCAACTTTATTACCCCAGGGAAGCAGCTGAGTCAAGATTGTGCCAATATTTCCAACACATTGTTAGCTCTCTTTTTTGTAAGCCTTCATGAAAAAGAAGTCATTTTGTCCCATAATTAAGAATCAAAAAACTTCTCATGGCAGCAGATTTTGTTTATGATTTTCACACAAATATTTTTGACAGCGTTGACATTTTTACAAGCATGACTAACTACACATTTACCCAGTTTCATTTTTTATTTTTTTGGCACTAAAATGTGCTAAAGATAATGTAAGCTAGAGAATTCCAAAGTCTGGCAAGAAGTTTACTACATGCCAAGGACTGTTTTCATTTATTTTAAAAGACAAGTAGATGGCCAAGATACTGAATTTGAAATGACACCTGCTGAGCTTGCATCATGATGACTGTGTGACAAAGGATATTTTTGTCATAGCAGACTTTCTCAGTAACTGTTTTCATTCAGGACTTTGTCCTGTGGATTCTTTGCCACGTTGAGTATGGCACAACTTTTAGAGCTTTGGTTTCTTTCTCTGTGAAATGAATTTCATTATCTACTTCACAGGAATATCTGCTGCATCAATTGAGGGAGGAAGGGACCTCACAGCCTGGAAAAGACAGAAGGGTGCCTGCACACAGCAGGGTCATGTACACTGCTCATGAGTCTGCAGGTACAATATTTTACCTGGGAGCCAGCTAAGGACAGAGATACCTTCACTCATCTGTAAATTTATTGATGTGCCTCCCTGTGAAATCCATGCTGCTGCTTGTGAAAGCCACTGCTTGTCACAAATCCATCAGACAGCTGAGGAAATGTCCTGTGCTATGCAAATCACATATGCATGCTTACTAAAGGAGCTGTTTCCCAAAACTGTCCTGTCCTGACATCACACTTGCAACATGTGTGCTCCAGAGCTAATACCTGCCAGCACACCCACGCACAGTGGCCTCTGCAGTATTTGTTTATTGTCAGCTCATGGTGTTAAGGAGATGAGTGGTATCTTGGAAACTGTTGTGCACAACCTGCAGACAAACGCTGCTGTTTATGGCGATGCCATATGAGAGTTTTTTGGTGGTGAAAGCTGGGTGTTACTGACTCCACAAACCTTCAGTCACTGGTGCCACCTTTAGCTCTCTCTGCTCCCTTCAATATCTTCTCCTTTTTAGTATGCCAGTACTACACTCCTGCTGAGCAGCTGCCTGTTTGGCATGACTCATGCCAGACATTTGGCTATTTTGGACAAATGGGGATAGGCTATTTATCCCAAATAGCTGCCTGCCTTGGATAGCACATTATCCTGAATAATGGAAGCACTATCAACCTAAAAATCCTTTAGAATTCTTCTGCCTGCACCCACACATTACAGCAAAGAATCCAGGAAACATGCAAATAAACTATTAATACAGCAGATGATGTGAGACACATTTTTGAAAGGATAACTTGGTTTGACTTGGTTGCACCCCCACCAAAGCAAGGAGGCCACCTTCCCTGGGTGCAGGGTCTGGGAGCTACTCCAGAGCTCTGTGCTCCAACCCTTGAGGAACCCTCAGAGAAGGTGCAGGTACCCTGGTGACTTCCCTAGAAATATCGCTGGTCCCCGGCTCCCTGGTGTCAGGCTTGCCACAGAAATGTTTCTGAATTATTTTTTTAAGCTGTTGATTCACACACCAGAAAGAGCAGCTTTGGGTTTGAAAATCTACTGGACATGTTCTGCCCAGGGAAACAAAAAGCCATATAGTTTGGGTAGAAATTAGGACCTTCTTTGCTCTGTTTACTTGCAGATGGATTGTATAGGATGTGAAATTCAAGGGGTGTCCTAGGAGTTTATAGTGTCTCAGGCACAGATAAAGGAGACTTGAAAGAATTTTCTATCTTGACACAGACCCTCCTGGGAGAGCTTTTTATTTCGTTGCTTTTGCACTTTTTTTTTTTTAGGTTTCCCAATCTTTTAATGGACCCATTGTAATTTTTAGTAGATTCTTTCCTAATGATGAATGATGTAGTTTGCTAATGATGGATTTGGTTACAGTGTGTGTGTGTGTTGTAGAGTGAGAGATGATTTTATCTTGTTCTGATGGAGGACTCAAGTTACCAAGAAGTCTTTATAGCTCTTTATCAATCCACCAGTGGAGCCACCAGTTTAAAATGTGGGAATTTTCTCCTTTCTCATCCAAATCTTAATGAATTTTAAAACAGCTTTTAAAATTTATTATTTCAGAGCACAGCTGTCCCATAGGTGTGTTTGTCATCATTTGCACCGGTCAAATTTCCACTGGTTTCAAAGTCTGATGGGAAGAGTGCTGGGTATGAAAAAAATGCAGTGTCAGACCTAGAGACAGAGAAATATAGATGGACCAGCAGCAGGGCCAGTGGCCCTGGTGAGCATTTGGGTGAGCTGGTAATAGCAGTGGTAGCTAGCAGAGGGAATTGGTGGTAAATGGAAGACTCTCACATGGATTAACCTGCCAGGCTTGTTTTCAGAATCTGCTCTTCATTCACTTCAATGGCTCATGGGCATCCCTCCCCCTCACCATCTCGCTTGAACAGTTTTAATTTATTTTTGTATTTGGGAAAATATGTTTTACATCACTAACATCCTTTATAATTTCCTGATATTTGATGTGTTATTTTATGTTTTAACCAGTAAGGTATATTTTTTTTTGTTATATTTGTAAACAAATTAGAAACCATGACAATTTTTTATCAGATTCAATCCATATAATTTGGATATATGTAGTTAATTTACAAGCAATCACTAGCATTATTCAGTCCACTATTTTTCTCTTGTAAACACTTTCTTCAAAGGTAATTTTAATAAAATTGGCTATTTCTTTTTCTTTGAAGAAGGATGGCTAAAAAATATTTGCCTACAAAATGCTTTGAAATCTTAGCCTTAAAATATGAAATTAGTAAATAAAAAGGTAGCATTCAATGGGATTATGTTGCAAAGGTGTATGAGATCTGCTGCAATCATCTGTTTGCCTGTGACAATAAACAGAAGAGTTCTGTATCTCTTATCACAATTGTTTTGTTCAGAAAGGTTACCAGTATGCTGCACACAATATAGAATTTTCAAATTTTGAAACATTTTGTTATTTTAGTAATGGCTATTGCTGTTCCTAACACATACCCTGTCAGATGGCTTAAAAAATTTATGCCTTGGTTCATGAAAAAAAAAGGGGGGGGAGGGGAAAAAAAAACAACAAAGGTCAAAACTTTTAAAATGTCACTTCTTCTACAGTTTTGCATAGAAAATACATTGAAGCAGTGGGAGGGCTCCTTGCCCATAGAAACAGGCTGTAAGAAAAGAATGTTATCCTGCTGCTGTAGTTTCCACTTTCACTGGCAGCTGCGGGCTGAGCAGAAAAGCACTGTGGGAGCCTATTGTTACCCCAGCTGGGTAATAGTTTTCTTATTTTACAGTCAGCAACCAAGGGGGGTTGGGGTGTCTCAGCAAAGTGCCTGAAAATATAACTCCTGCAAACAGATCACTTTCTCCTTCCCCATGAGAAAGAGGGATCCATAAATCTTTTATTTCATTTGTTTCCTCTACCAAGATAATTAACTTTTAAAAAAAAGATTTTTTTTTTAAATAAATTTATTCTGTGTGGAAATTTTGTTCTGAAAGCTGTAAAATCCAACATCTCTATTGGAAAGCTCAATAATACTCTTTTTTGTTGTTGTTTTTTTTTGTTTTGGAGTTGTGGGTGTTTTTGTATGAAATTTGATTTCTAAAAAGTAAATTTTGGAAGAATAAGCCTGTATGGATGACAACCCGCATTTTTACCAGAACAAAGTTTTGATAGGAAATAGAGGAGGTTGTGAGTAAACTTTGCAAAGCCTTTCTTTTCCTGACAGGGAAAGTGTGAGCACGCCTACAAAAGTGGCACGCATGATTTTATGTTGAATGTTTGTAGCTTTTAAATCTGACCCTTACAAGACTTTAGGTTTCTTTTAGTGCTGGCCTATCCAAGTGAGGACAACTATTTATGTCAGCACAGCAACTTAAGTTTAAGGAAGAGGAGCAATGACAAAACCATTTAGCTCAGCAGACTTTGCTCATGTCTTTAATTTCCTAACAAGTAGAATTTGCAAGACCAGCTGCAAAGAAAGACAAATTTTGCCTATGGTGGGAAAGTTGACTTGCTGAATATTTATCTCCTCAAGTTTTTGATAGCCTCAGATGTCACCGTGGTTCCCATACAAAGCCCTGCAGAGCACTCCATCAGCGACCTGCAAAGGTAAAACACCCTCTGGTCAGCTGGGTGAGAGTAAAGTTGCAGTGCCCAGTTGATGGGCAGGTCACAGCTGATCAGAAGACTATTTTGATCAGAGGAGACCTGTTCCCTGGGCTTTTTACTGTTGCAAATATTTTTCAGCCCCTTGGAAAGAAAGGAGGATCTGCTCCATAATGGGGTGAATCTTCTTGTAGTCCTGTTTGCTACCTAGCACCATTGATGTGTTCCTGGAACAAATCTTCATCTCTAGAAGTGATGCAGAGGAATAGGCAAGAGGAGTACTTCCCTTACCACTCAACCTAATCTCTGCCAAGTATATTTTTTCTGTGTGGAGCTTATGCCAGATGAATGTCTAGATTATGCCCAGGCTTCTTACATTGGTGTATTTTGCTTTAATTTTGTACTTGGTGGTGGCGGTGATGTCACAACATCACTAGGTTCATGCTGCTGAGCCTCTGCTGCCTTACGAAGCTGGATTACAACTTACTTGTCTGTGTTCTCCCTCTCCTCCAGACCTCAGGACAAACAGAGTTACAGCTTCTCTCCCTTACTTGCCTTGTAGTGTCTCTTTTCCATCTGTGCCATATAGTCAACACTTGCCTGACTGACGTGGCTGGCTGAGTTCATGGGATGAAATGCAGGGACATGTGATACATGAGACCAGGTCTGATGCTCTGCTGCTCCTTATTTTTCTTCAATTCTCGCTTCTATGGTTTTCAGGTTACTGCTTCCCTGTTCTGCAGAGAAACCTTCTGGGACAGACATATTCTGGGTGCACATGCAGCTAGGATGGACTCAGCTATTTGTGTCATAGGAAGATGATGACATGTATGATAAGAGTTCCCTGGAAATGGCCTAGCACTGCCAAGGTCACAGCTCAAAGCCTCGTGGCTTTGCTAAATTTGCATACATACCCTCTGATGCTCTCCACCATGCTGAGGGAAAATATCTCACTCTCCAAAGGCAGAAGCTTATATCAAGGTGTCCTGGCTGGCAATACTGCAGGTTTGTCTAGCACATATTCCTGGATCCCAGAGATGAGATATAAATATAGCCTGTTGTGCAGGGAGAAAGAGAGGGCTGAGACTTTGAAAGGAAAAGAAGCCAAACTCCACACATTTTCTGGATTATCTTGGACAAATGCAATAGGAATGGTATTGTGGGAAAGAGTGATTCATTCCTTGCTTTCAATACATCCTCTGCAGATATTTTCAAGGGAATGAATGAGCAACATTTGAGTTTGGCATTTAGACCAATGACAGCAACATAAATTACATGCACTTGTTACATCTGTCAGCGTGGAGCCTCAGATCTAGCTGAGGCACGTATGTGGCACGTACTTGCTTTCACAGGCCCTAGATTCAAGCCCAGTTATTAAACAAGTATGGTTTTGGAGATTATGAATATTCATAATAGCAGGGTTGAGCCAGAGCTGAACAGGTTTTTTTGCAGACCAAAAGGATAGATTTTCAAAACTTCACCTTCTATTTCAAGCTGAAGAAATTCCTGTCCTTTTTTCCACAAACTCTCATTTCAGTCCTAAGCCTGCCACACCAACAACCACTCTGGTGTACCATACACAAGAGGAACCCACTTTGGCTTTTATATCAGCCATGCTCCAACTGTGTGAACCACCAGAATCAGGACAGGCTGATAAAGGAGACCAATGAGCTCTTCTCTGCTCAGAGAGCTGGACCAGCTTTCCTACCTAAAACCCGGTGCTGGCAGGTCACACCTGAGGGCATCTGCTTGGTGATACAGCAGGGTAATGCATCATGCTCTCCCAGAAAGAGGTATAGAGCATCTGCACCATAGGAAGTTTTGTTAAGGTTTAAGGACCAGTTTATGCAATGCTTGTGAATCTTCCCCATCAGAATTTGCACTCTTCTAAGCATTTTAAAACATGTTGAGGACAGCAAGCCTGGAGTGTGGAGTGAGAGTGCACAGTCATTGCAGTAAAATGATTGGCTACTCTTCTGTGATTAGTGGATTTTAGGTTAAGCTTGTTCTTTATTTCTAAGAACATTTTCATATGTTGTATAAATAGCTGAAAAGCACAGGATTCCTGTATATTAAGTATCTATTTGTAGCAGTGCTTCAGAATCCAGTACCTCTGTGATCTTTTCATTCTGGGTAATAAGTAACTCACTAATTTCAAAGACAAAAGGTTTGTATTCCTTGCATGAACTGAAATCTATAGTAGAAAGCAGCTGTAAAGGAAAAGATAGGGCAAGGAAATTTCCTATTTTATCACTTCAGGAAACGGGGTTAAATACATTGTGTAAATGCACACAGCTACATATACATGTGTACATAAACACAACTGTTCCGTTCATATTACTTTAAATTTGATCTCTATGATTGCTTATAACCTTATTTTGTTCTCTGTGGAAGTGAACAGTTAATTAGAAATGCCACCATCCCACCTCTTTACTCTGTGGGTGCATGAACTCTGTGGCTGGGCAGACCAACAGATATACATGCAGGCAGTGCTGTGGTCAGCACTGTCTAGGGCAGAGTCTACAGCTCCCTTTGTGCTGACTGTTCTACACTCACAGAAGAAAAGACACAAGCAAGCAGGTGCTTTTGTCTATGGATATGTCTACCTGGACTTGTGCACTGCTGGTGCCAGGAGCTGGGCGGAAGCAGTTTCATTGTGTCTAACAAAGCACAAACCTGGAGTGTGTTTCTAAGGTCCTAGGTTCCCTCAGACTTGGCACCACATCATCCTGGTCATGCCATTTTGGGTCAGGGCATTAGAGACAGCTGGTTCCCATCTGACTGCAAAATGGCCTGTAGCCATCCCCTGCACAAAGGAGGGTGGAGAAACAGATGGTGGAGCAGTTTGCCCAAGGCCATGCAGGAGAAGTAAGAGTGGAGCAGACATCCCTGTGTCCCAGAACAATGATTCATCTCCTGACTTCCCTGTCTGATAGGGTTTTACCAAGCAACAGCCTATTAAAAGTCTAGGCAAAACTCCATCTATTTTCTCCACTGCTACCTCTCTGTGAGCAGTCACTGGGTATTTGTGTCTGGCAGAACATGAGAAGGTTGTGTAGAGTTTTCTTTGATTCATTAAAGTTTGGAAAAAACTACCAAACACATAGAAAGAGTCATCCAAAGAAGAACCAACTTCCACTGCAAGCTTTTGAAAGTGGGTATCTACTCACATTACCTTAGTACCAAATGACACTCTCATGGGCAGCAAGCTTCATCTCATCTGTCTTCAGCCATCTAGACAGACAACCTAAGCCAGATGTCTATGTCTCTGCTAGAACCAATGGAGAGAAACAGAGCTATCAATTTTACATACCAATCTAGGGAAGACTTGAATTTCCCTTAAAGGTCCTTTTGTTATAAAACGTCTTAGCCAAGTAGTTTAGTCTGGAAAGCCAACTTTTAGAGAGTTTACATTTGGTATGAGAGGTTATGCTTTGGGAATGATGCTCTAACTTTAGTAGGGCCAGGTTTCACTCCTTGATTTTGCCTGTTTATACAATATCTCTATGTTCAGCATAGAAATACTGCAGGCAATAGATTAAAATCTGTCTTCTCACTCACAAATTCATTCAATTTTTGAAACTTGAACTTTATGGAAGCCCACTAATTAGAATTGAATTTGTCATCAGCCTCACTCATAAAAATTATTTGTCTATTTATGTTTTGTTTATTTTCAGGTTATTCTTCCCTAAAAGCTTTGTCTTGACAATGGAAGGATTTAATAAAATTGAAAAAAACCTCCCTTTAATCCATTTTTACTTTTCAAGGTGAATTACAATATATTTATGTAGGTAAGTGCTTGTACCCCAATTGAAGACAACAAACAGTGTTGACTTACAGAAGACCTTTTCAGTTTGATAAAGTTCTGTGTGTACATAAAGCAGACAATTAATTTTAAAAAGCAGAAATACAATGCCCGAGTTGCAGACTGTAATGCATTTTTATTTTGATAACACTTTAAAATTGCTTAGATTTTGCACTGATTCCATGTTAGGTATTATAATGTAGCTACTCTGTATACTAGAAAATCACTGCTTCTTCAGGAGCAATCGTTAGTGTAGTTTTTGGGTACTGTTTACTGCCATTTTTTTATCCTTTAACTACAGGCCATTTCTCTTAAATTACAGGGAACTTTGTTTGAGCTAAAGGAAAGACGATGCTGGCCTTTAAACCCAAGCTGGTGCAGGGCTATACTGTGGTATTCTTTGGACAAGGATCTTGTATTTGACAAGTTTCAGGCACTTTATGCCTTTTGGGGAACTGAATGGACTCAATAGTCTCTCAAAAGAACATTAGGTCTACTTAGAAATTTTACTGAAAAACAGACTCTGACATTGAGGATGAAAAACATGGACAGAAGTTGCACAGAGGGATGGTGGATGCCTTATCCCTGGAAACATCCAAGGTCAGGTTGATCAATATGAAGGTGTTCTTGTTCATTGCAGGGGATTGGACTGTAGAGGTCTCTTCCAAACAAAACTGCTCTTTGATTCTATGACTGAAAGGGTGCCCTGAATGGAGTTGACATTCAACTGCTAATAATACAGTTTAACATGACTAAGGACCTACAAATATTTTGCGACTTCTACCCTTTTCCACAATCTTCATGGGCACAGATTATCTCCAAAGTACATCATCAAAGTATGTGTTTACAATTGCTCAGAGAAAATAGTCCCTAGATGTGTCTTTTCTCATTGTCAAAAGGAGTCTTTGGATCAGATGAATACAGGGTGTACACATTGGATAAGATGCTCCCAAGAATCTACCAGAAATCTTGGAAAAGCCCATTGAGGAGAAGTTACATATGATTTTTGTCTAGCACCCCATTATATTGAAGTGTGGCTGTTCAGAAACATAGAATCATAGAAAGGTTTGGGTTGTAAGAACCTTAAAAATTGTATAGTTCCAATCTCCCTGCTGTGGTCAGGGAATATGCACCTAGACCAGGTTGCCTGGAGCCTCATCCAACCTGTCCTTGAGCACATCAAGGGATGGGGTATCCACAGCTACTCTGGACAACCTGTTCC
>VWYI01053998.1:0-19023 GCA_013399455.1 Anthoscopus minutus
GAAGGAAGGAAGGAAGGAAGGAAGGACATCCTCTTAAAGACTTGTTTTTGCAGCTTTAATGACAAATGATGAGTCCATTTTGAACTCATAGGAAAAGGGTGTCTATCATCTGCTTCTGTGGCTGTAAAGAATAGTGAACCGCAGTGATGATCCATAAGCCTGCATATTAACTCACGAGTAGTCATAGGAATAAACTGCAAGAGCATGCATGGCACATTCAGTACGAATTTCTCTTTATGAATTTCTCTTTATACAACTCTTTGACCAAAGGAAACAATTTTATAAAACTTTAGTAACTCCAGAAAGCTGAAAAATTTCCTTCAGTTAGATAATAGATGTGAATTCCCTGTATCAGGCTGAGATTTTTATTGTGAAGTTGTCGTTTGGAAAGCATGCGAAATTTATGCTGCATATCCAGCAGCAGATCTAACTTTGAATATCATACAACTGACCCTTTAGGAGAAATAGTACTGAGGTTGAGCAGCCTAAGTGGGGAACATGATGGTTTTAGTAACCTCCTCTTTAGGTAAGCAAGATTGTGGCTATATACATTCAAGGTTTACCATTGAGTGTAGTCCTAAAACAATGAGAATTAGCAATGCATTTTTTCCTAGGTAGAGTTTTAAATGTGAAAGTTCAATAAAACAGCTAAAGGAACTTACAACAGGGTGCCAGTCACTTGTGGTCAAAAATACAAATGTGTGTGCCCATTTCTAAGTACTGACAGCATTAAACATAACTTATGTAGTACTCCAGACTAATCTAATGAAATTACTATCTTATTTTTATATAAGAGTTATATGAACTATAGAAATATAACAATACAACATGCCCAAGTGTCACTTCTACAGTACTTAACATGCATATTTTACTTCATTAGATGCTGTGACTCTTTATTCTCAGAATAAAGTTTTATTTGGTTCAATATTCATAAGCACACAGTATCAGAATACTCAATTAAAGTAGTATTATGCCTGCAGTTTCATTTTTCTTCTGCTGTAATGCAGTAATAATAGCTTTCAGCTGCTTGGGAGAAATTTGGCATCAGACAATACAGTTCAGGGAAACAAAATACAAACAACCTTTAAATAAACATATAATAATATATAAACTATTTGTAAAAATCTCCACAAAATTTAGGGTTTTGTCCTTTCTCCTGTTGAAGATATGTTGCTGTTAGCACTCATATAAGGGAGATGGTCTCAGTGTGATAGAGATGATTTTTTTTGTTAACTGCAACTCAACACTAGGTACTTAGACTAAATTGGCAAAAAAATCAACCTGAGAATAAATATTGTTGAAAGTTCACTTGTATTTTAAATTTGAATGCTTACATGGGATTTAAATGGGCTTTGGCTTTAGACAGAAAAACACTTAACTTGAGTTCTCTAAGCACCCATTTGTAAAACATCTGGCTACCTAGAGACACCTACAAGCTTTTCTGGAAGCTAAATGAATACACATAATAAATGTGAGGCTAGAGATAAAGGCAAGACAATGTGCTGAGCACAATATTTCGTATATCCTTTGAAGTAAACATTTTTATTGTGTTTAAATTATTCAGTGAGCATGTAGAAGACTGCAACAGGCTGCTGATGTTAATGAAAAGGTTCAGTATAACATTCTTCACATTTGACTTTTCTAGTTTCTTATAGATAGAAATAATAAAAATGTAAGATCATCATAAACTTCCTTAAAATGTACTAACTGTGATGACTAAAATGCTATAGCATTCACAAGTCATTTGCAGGTTTTTAATTTTTTTCTTCACACTTCTATTTACCAGGCTGGAAAAAAAAATCTATATTTTAAAATATGAGGGAAAATGTGTGAAAATCTATTTTTACTATTTCTATTTTTATCTTTTTCTAAGCAATAATGATTTCTATGGCATTAGTTATTTCAGTCATTTGGTTTCTTCAGCTTATATATGTTACAAATACTTTTTATTTTCATAGAAATTCAATTTAATGTCAACTGAAAACAAGAAACAAGTTACATAAGAGAATATAAGTTTGACACAGTCAGGGTTTCTGAGACTCACTCTAAATATATTTGGTTACCTGTGCAGATGAAAAGCTCACATAGAAATGTGCAAGGAATAAGGATGTGTCACTCTCCCAGCAACTTCAAAAAAAGAGATCAAACTTTCAATTAATTCTGTTCAATTTCCTTATCTAATCCATGCCCCATCCCTGGGAGCATTCATGTTGGATGGGACTTTGAGCAACCTCGTCTTGTGCAGGAAGACTGGACTGGATGATTTTAAATCTCTCTCTTCCAACTCAAGCAAATCTGTGATTCTCTGATTCCTTTTATTGTCTATATTGCTCAGGTCGTGCAGATGGAAGTAACTTATCCAGAAAGAATTATTAACAAGTGTCACAAGAGTAACTGTAGTCTTTACACTACCTCATTTTCAATTAAAATATATCAGCTGAAGACACCACGAAAAAAATAAATCAGTGTACATCCAGAAATTTAGCCCTTTTCATCTCAGATACTTAAAAGCAAAAGAAGCAAGTACCAGAGTTTTCTCTATAGAGGAGGATATGAAAGACAGTGAACAGGGGATAGCAAAAAGAAATCCTAGATTTCTACCTGTGAAGTCTTAACATTTAGTAGCGGGCCCATATTTCTAGTCAAGTTGCGTTTGGTTGTTCTGGATTCACTAGACAATGGAAACTGCTCCTGCAGGCCTTTTTTGATTGATATGCTTTACTAGAAGAGTACAGGAAAGACATGGACCATTCAGTTTCTGGTTTTAGGTGCTCATATTAGTGCCTAGAATTAAGTCAAATTAACCTAGACTGAATTGGGTCCAGAGAGATATTTTAAAATCTGCTATAGGAGCCAATTTATATAGGAAGATATTATAATATTATTAATATAATTAATCTCTATCTAGGAATAGATATGTATCTATGTATTGACCTCTCACTCCCTCTGCCCCTCTATATTCTACCCTGGAGAGATTCTACTGCTCTATATCTAGCCTGGAGAGATTTTATTTCCTTACAGCATATCAAGACATTCAGCATACTATCAGCATGCTTTTCCTGTATATTCATGTCTACGTGCTTTCTTTTCAATCTCATTATTACTTTTCTCTCAGGCTTTAAGCCTGGTTCCCTAAACAGTTTGAAGTTATATATTCAAAACCCACAGGGCCAGTCCTTTCCTCCCAGACCAGTTATGATGGTACACTCTGTGTATTGGATAGCAAGCACAGACAGACACGTGCATTGAGATGCAAAAAATTATCACTTTTCAAATACATGGAGAGCAGGGATTAAATTTAACCAGGGAATCACTTCTCAACTAACTTGCAGATCGTAAGAGCCAACCCAGCAGCTCTGTGTGGCAGACTGTGGCACTGGGATTTTGCCTTCCTACCCTGCATAGACAAATCTGTTCATCACTAGATTTTAAACCTTAATAAACCACATGATTAACTCAGCAGTTATCTCGCCTCTCAAATGAGCAGTTAATGAAAGTATAACTTTTGATGCATGCAAACCTAAAAAAAAATCAAATTAAAAAAAAAGAAAAATAAAACTTGCTTTGAGTAACAGGAGATGTCGTTTTGGCAGCCGAGCAGGGCAAGAGCTTCATAAGTCGCTCTTTAATGCTGCGTTTGGTACTGTTCTGGGCGTAGAGGAAACCTAAAAAATATATTATCAGGACTGTTAACATAGGCTTGAGAACAATTTCTGTACATGCTGCAGAGTTCATCATTAGAGCAGAATCCTGATGGGAAGAGGCCAAACAGATTGCAGCCATCATGAATTGCAAAGGGCAACCAGAATTTTTGATCAGGACAACAAAATTGTCTTGTCTTTGTATCTTTCCAGTATCTTTCCAATAAAGGGGATTTGTTTGTCTGTGTGCATCTCTTGTAATATTCTTATAACCCACCTTAAATCATCTAACAGAGAAGTGTATGATTTTTATTTGAAACAACAGAAGGTAAAAGAAGGTTCAGAAAAATTTTTATGGTAAAATATTTTAAAGATTTTAAGTCTATTTAATTTGACTTTTAAGACAGAAAACAAACCAAGCCAAAATGAAATCTCAAAGATATCTTTTGTTGTCCTTTCTGGCAGACTTCTAATTCCATGGCTGAGCTTTCCCATATAATGAATTCGGCAATTGTGATAACCAATCTGGTACTTTTGCCTTTTCTGAGTATTAAAATATCAACCATGCTGGGGACTCAATCTCCCTTTAATATTTGTCACTCTATATATTTATATATAAAATATAAAGATTATTTTTGCTCATTTTAAAAACTGATTTGGCTGAATAGCTAATGTTCATGTGCTAAAAAGCAGGTGAACAGCATCACCCTTATTTACTGTGATAGAAATAGTTGGAGTATCCTCGTGTGAGGTCTAACATCTTGTGCAAAATGGGCAATAGGAGCCAGCAATATCTGCTGCAAATGACAGACTGAACACCTGTAAAACAGCTTAGTACCTGATTTATGTTCCTGAGAGAGGCAGAGCTTGGCTGGGGCATTATGCAGCTCCTGCGCTTTTCATCTCAACTGTGTGCACGGAAACACAAACACTGCTCTATGATGGCTCTTGTGACAACAGCAAGAGTGCAAAACAGACGGGCAAGAGATGAAAGACACAACTGACAGGTCCTGTGCTAAGGGCATGGGCACCAGGATAATCTTGGGTTATCCCCTCTGCTGCAATTGCACTGAATCCTGGTGTTAGAGACATGATGAACAGCTCCCAAGCCATCTTAAGTATGTGCTTGTATTTGGGAACAGCAAGCAAGAAGCTTTAAGGATATTAAACTTTGTAAATAAAAGGTAAAAAATATCAGTGTGTATATGAGTACAATTTTGAAGGAAATGAAAAAGAAATGAGGAAAACCAGGATGACTCAGCCACAGCCTGATAAATTAAACCAACTTACAGCAGACAAATTCTGCCTCTGAGAAAGCAGCAACTCTGGTAAATACAAAAAACAATCTAGTTTCAGCACAAGGTCATATGGACCTAAATGACTATCTCAGGAAATGTCTAAACCTTTTAATACAAATAATAAGAATTAATACACTTTTAGTCTGTAGCACCTAGCCATCAGCTGAGCTTAGAAACATAATGCAGATAAATGCATAAAATAAAATGCAATCTGGGATCTGATGAGATCTCAAACTTCTGATTTTTAGTCTAAGCACCAAACCTGAGCCTTTAAATGGGCAGCTGGCAGTGTCTGCAGTACCACAGTATGCCTGTACTGTACCTATCTGAGCATGAAAGAAATTTTATTATCTGAAAGATTTTTTTTCTTTATCAGGAATTCTAGTATAGACATGATGCAGAAATACCTACAGCTATCTTATTTGTTTGAGTAAAGACTGGCAAAAGTTTACTATACACGTATTGTATAATTATGTAGGTCCACATCTAAGTAATTGCTGATGATGTATACAATGCCTTAAAAAACCTAAAGGGATGTATTATTTCTAAATGTTTTAAAGCTGAAAGCCTTGAGTAAATAGGTAAGTTTTCTATTTTTAGGCTCACATAAAAACTCACAGAATTTCAATGGGAAATCAAATGGGCTTTGCAGTAATATGATTAAGGTCAAAACCAAAATAATATATATGGGAGAAAGTAACATCAAAGTAACCAAGGAGAACAGAATAGTTCTGTACTCACTTCTGGCAGCTAATTTAAAATTCTGACACTATGGTCAGGGCAGAGGTGAGGGGATTTGTTTATCTCCTCACAGCATGAGAAAGCAGCATGGAAACTTTTCATTCCCAGTGTCTGCAGTCAGTTTATCCTGCAGCTACTGCTGTTATGATCTCCTGATCAGTACTGCAACTCACTAAAGGTGGTAATGAAGATGAAATATTGGAATAATTTCTGTGAATTCTGTACCTATTTACTCAGTTTGAAACTGGTTAAGGAAAAACTTTAACCTCTAATGTGACCATTAAGAAGTTAATTAATCTTAATAGATTAAAATTATTTACACTTTATTACCAGTCTTAAAATGAAAAAAAGAGTTATGAAGCATCAACACACTGATAATGATGGACTGATCCTATTTCCTTCAAACTTCTAGAATACAATAATAGTAATTCTTAGCCTGAAAACAGATATTCAGGAGAGGCTGAATTTTTCAAACTCTTTTAGTCTTGTTTTTTTAATATGTTGACTAGAAATGTCATAGCTCCTATCCCTAACCCATTAAGGCACAAACTCCTCTGGGCTAGATGTGAAGGTTCTTTAAATTAAGGTTAGCTCACTGGTGCTGCTTGCTCGTGGATTTAATAATCTGTTTCCCTGCAATGAAAATTAAACTGCGAGACACATTTTTCCCCAGAATTCACTGTGGGAGTGCCCTAGAACTCATCTCTGTATGACACCACGTGGAATTGTGGGCAATTGTCCCCAGAGGCGTTTGTGCTTCACAAACAGTTCTGTAACTGGAGCACGGCTCACACCTGGGTACCCCTGTACTGCTACCTGTGCACAGACATGGGGCACACGACTTCCTGTGGGAGGGCCTGCTGTTTACCATGATTTATATCTGTAATTGCAACTGTTAAATTCACCAATGGCCTAAGCCTCCTGTGTAGAGATACTTAAACTAGAGATCTGTAACTTATTAATCAAGGTTTGATATCAAGACTACAACGTGTACATATGGCCAGTGCAGTTTTTTTCCAAAGTGCTACTTTTAAAAATTTTACTTGACCAAAAGCATCCAGGTCATTGTCATGTGTGTGACCTGGTCACTCCTTTATCACAGTGTTGACACTGCTGGTTATGAAAAAAATGCCAAAGATATATAAATTTTTATAAGCTAAAAGTTAAAAGTGATTAATAAATGCCTGTATATTTCTAATCATATACATCTATACCTAGACTATATTAACTCAATGTATTTACTTTTTTCAGATATGATCCCCGCTTAAGAAAGACAGTACATATTACATATTGCCATGTTGTTACACAGATAGGTCAGTCTAGCCCAGGAAAGACTAGAAAGAAGTTTTCAGAGGCAAAATATTTCCATTTCTAAGTGTGATTGGTGTCTTTGAAAATTCTTTGTAGTCAGCATGAAAGCAAGGGTGGGTAGGCCACTTTTTGTTGGAGTGGCAGATAAATCAGAATGTCTATCTTAAACACCCCCTAAGCGCACAAGATAGACATTGTTGTTCCTGCCCTTGCCCCCAAAGTCATGCTCACCTTTCCTGCTTTCATCAAATGCTCTCTGTTCAAAGAAGTACCCACCTGCCTCATTACTGCCTTTTTGTAATGGGATTTAGGTGATAAACATACACAGAAGGCATAGTAATCTGAGTTTCTAAAAGCTTTTGGGGCTGGTAATTTTCTAGTTTTTGAAGTAGAAACAATTCTTCCAACAATTTCCTCCTTCACTGTTAGTGAAAGATAAAAGTTGCATGTAAACTATCTTTTTTTCCCCCCCATGCTTTTTATTCTCTTCATGCATTTTTATTTCTGTTATTTTTTTTCCTTCTCAAAGTCTTCTTCCTATATTTGGAAAAGTCAGCAGATTAGCTCCCTTATTTGAGTCTAACTCTGCTTTTGAGTCAGCAGCATTTGTAATTCACTGGCCACCTCCAATGCCTAAACAGTACAGATAAAGTCCCAGTAGTGCTGGAATTTGGATTTTGTTCACCTAGAGGATTTTATGTTTTCCCATTAAAAAATGGGGAAAATTTCTTGGTTATATTAGTTTTGGATGTGATATTTTTGGAAGAGATTTAGCATAAGACCTGAAATCTAGGCTGGACCGATCATTTTTCTAAATACAAAATTTCAAGACAAAGGTGACAAATACTCTGAAAACTGAAAGGGAAATGCATTAAGTGGTTTCTTGACATGATGATTTACACTCAATTTCAGCTGTATGATGGAATTTCTCTCAGGGCCTTAAAGGCTGGCAGTCCCAATAAACTGTTAATGGTTCATCACAGATGGAGAGTCAGGGGAGACAAAATGAAGTGCAGATTTCATATTCACAGTTCAGTACTAGTGGAAGAGAGACTAATCAGGGTGCATGTGCCTTCTCTGTAGTAAGCTTGGGAATGGAATGAAATTATGTACAACATAAATATTTATAAGTCTCAGCCTCAGTTCTTTGGAAGCACCTGCCAAGGAACTGTGTGAGCTGTCAGTAGGCTACTTGGCAGATTATCAGCATTTTTTGTCCAGCCAGGAAAACATTCTTGACAATCTCATTTGTCTGTATGCATGCATTTTATTGATTCTTCCTCTACTGCTCCTAGCTCCCTGTTTTTCATTGCAATATGTACCTATCAACTTCATTCACTACTAAAACCCTATAGACCACATCAGATCACCCATGAAGTTACCATGTGCAAAAAAATGGATGGCAACATTTTAGGGAACACTTGGAACTCTAATTTAAAAGTCAGATTGCTCTCTTTCACTTTAAATTCTTTTGTACATGTTAGAAATCAGCCTCCCAACAGCAGAGGCAGATTAGGAACTGATAGTTATACTTCTCTACCAAAAAATTAGGGATCAGAGCTAATTGGGAAGTCTGGAGGCAACAGGATTTGATTGAAAATGAAGGGCAAAGAACCAGGGATCTTGTTAAAACCAGTAACTACAGTTTGGCATTTGTGGGACTGTCAAAGGAAAAAGGATGAAAGAAGAGAGGATTAAGTAGTATCACTGGAGAGCAGTAGAGTGGATAAGCATCAAAGTGATAAAGCAGAGACATGGCCATACTTTTCTCCTGACAGTCTTCATTAAATTCCCCAACTACAGCTTTATCATTCAGACCATGCCTTTCCATGATATACATACAGCTTTTCAGTCTAAAAACTGCTTATATTATTAACAGTTTCTATACAAATGTCAAATGTAAACCTTATCTAAAACTGTTAGAAACATCTCCAGGTGCATAAACACTGAAAATTGCGGAGTTTCTTCAATTTCAGTCCAATACATGCAAGTGTACTAGTATGTCAAGACGACTTAATTCATTTAATACCACTTAACACATTTGCACATGCATTCTTTAAGTGTGTGCAAAACTAAGCTGGTCCCCTATGACAGGAAACACATTTATACCAGATCACTCGTCTTCTTTAGAAAAATATCACTTGAAGTAGACCATGTGAAAAAATGCACAGTAAATCAGGTTTACTGCTACACGGAACTATGCAGTTTCCTTCCTTTCCCCTTCCCTCTTTTATTGTTTATTAGAAGTATTTAACTATCTGTAATGTTCACAGAACAACTTACATCAACAGAAAAGTACTTGTGGGGATCTAGAAAGAAGATTGGGAAGAGGATTTTAAGATAGATGAGAGATCGTTCTCTCTGGATAGGTCTCTTCAGAAGCAATTTAGTGCCACAGGAATAGCAAGTGATGCTGAGAAAGTGGAGATCTTGTGAATGGCTTATGGATACAAGGAGTGAAGAAGGTGAAAACCTGAGTAACATGAAATGGGCCCTAGCACTGAGCAGACACTTCTGGACACCTCCATGGTAGTATCCCTGGTCAGTGAAGAGCCTAAAGGGCTGGCACCAGAGATGGCACAGCGGGGGCAGTGAAAGACCCTCCAAAGCATTTAGCAGGTCACAAACAGCAGCACAGACCCATAAAGAAAAGCTGTTAAAGAGAAGTAATTTCTACTAATTACTAGATTGAGTTTATCTGGTTTAGTGAAGATTCATTGACTTTTGCAGTGGAGGAAAACTAATCGATGCTTCAACTGAAATGAAGGATCACTTCTAACCTGGAGGCTAAAATCAAATGGCACACAGTGCCTGTGCTGTGAAATATGAAAGCAAAAAAGGAAAAACACCATTGTAAGAAGACTAGAGAAAGCAACAGAAAACAAAAAATATTAGTCTACCAAAAGTGAGTGACAGAAGTCAAATGGGTGATAAGCGATGAGCTGGAATGTAGCATTTCAGTAGAGAAAGGAGACAGAGAAGGAAAACCAAAAATGTTTAAGAGGAGTTAATAATTTGAATGAAAAAGTAAAGAAGTTTGAATGAAAAAGAAATAGACCTTTCAAATATTACCACTAAATTTAGCTCCTTATCTAAACTGTGTGGATATGTACATATGTGACCATGTACAATGCTGCACTCAGACACTGCATTTGCAAGTGACAGCAGCTGGAGTCAGACCAGGGGCGTAGGTGTGCTGGTCTGTGGTGTCACTCTCTGGCTGGAGCCAGTGGGGTCTCTGTGCCACTCACTGGAGTGGGTGGCAGTCTCAGACATTGTGCTGGATGCATGTCATGATAAACACCTACAACAGGCTCCAGTGTGAGTGAGAGGCTCAGTGCCCCTGGCTGCAGCAGGATCCCAGGTCACAGCCCATGTGTCTGGTACCGCCTGCAGAGGGGAGAAGAGTCTGTGCCTCCACCACACCATGTGTGTGGAGCATGCTATAACATCCCTTAACAAGCACACCAGTATTTTGTGGAGAAAAGTCTTCTCATACTCATTAGGAAAGTTAAAGACACAGAGAGGTACTTTTAATGAACAATTTGAGGAATACCTTCATAGTGTTCACACTATTATCTAATTAAGCAGAGTGAAAATAATTAACCTGCAGTGCTCCAGGCAGTCATTGCAATGTGCTTTTTCAATTTTTTATAGGAATTTAGAGAAAACTGCCACAATATGGTGAAATTAAACCAGCACACGCTTTTCAGTTCTGCTGAACATAGTGAGTCAGCTATGACCTAGGTCAGTCAGGAATAAGTCATTTCCAAGCCTGCTGTCAAAGTCAACAGCAAATTTTCCACAGAATTCTGTGTAACTTGTCTGAAGACACGTCATAAAATTTTATACTGGAAATTTCATATTCCAGACTTAAACTGCTAACATTTTTTTGCAAATTTTTGTGTTTTGGGTAAAGCTCATTTTGATTGGAGCTGCAGGTGGCATCACACTGTTGCACAGAAGACAACACACCTTTCTGGCATACTAAGAGTTTCCAGTTGGAAAGCTGCCAGTCTTAAGGTAATGTACTCCACTTTCCACTGATAATCTGTATCCTGCTTTCAAAAAATTATATTTTTGATTAAGACAGAAGAGGGGCAGAAAAAAGCAATGAAGATATTAATTTTCAATTTTGCAAAAAAATTTAAAGAAACTAAAAACTGTGCCATTCATTAACTGCTTCAATAAAAATACTATAAAGAAGAAATAGAATAAATTGGTATCAGTCCTTCCTCTTCATCATCTAGCCTTAAAACCAAGTGTAACATTGTGTTTACATTTAAATTTCCTTTGTACAGAGCTGAGTTACTATACATTATTTGATGTAGTTAGATGCTGTTTCCTTAAGAATGGTTTCCTTAAAGAATGCTGGTGTTTTTGTAGTTTTTACAACTGTGTGTACAGTCCCATCTTGAAAATCACTTCTAGGCACACAACAAATGCCAGTCTAAGTTGGTTAGAGTGTGGTGCTAATGGTGCTAATAACACCAAGGTTGTGGGTTCTTTGAATCTGTAATTAAAAACACCTGGCATGCAAGCATGATGGATTTTAGTATGACAGATTTGCAATTAGACTGGCTAGAAATGACAAATATATTCTTGTCTGTTCCATCCCATAAGGACTACTGTGTAATTGCTACAAAATGCAGAACTTCTACTCCATCTTCTCATCCATCTTGACTATAGTTGCATTCAGAGACTATCATTAAACTCACCCCGAAGAACTAGTGGTCTGGATAAGAGTGATCATATACTGTAATTTTTCACTAGCATTCTCTAAGTATTAACTAAAGAAATCTCTTTGAAGCAACAAAATCTTTTAAGGAGCGAATATAAGAACTTAACAAACAATTCTACCTGTAGTTTAAAGTTTCATAAGAATCAGGAATCATGTATTTGCTAATATATTATACATCCCGATGTATTTGCACCACTTTGAAATACTGTTTAAATAAGTTAAAAAAACCCATAATTTCTTCCTCTTAGGAAAAATAAGTCTGTGATTCAATGGAAGACAACAGAATCCCTGGCTGAGGGTTCCTAACTAATCCTCCCTTCCTTTATACTCTTTCCCATGATAGCATATGACTGCTTAAGAACAGCCCTTTCCTTAGTAAAACTGGTTTTATTTTCTAATGCAGCTGAGAGCATGTCTCTGAAACTATTTCTTTCTAAATGCCTGGAGTAGCGATGCATTTAGGTGGGACTGAGAACAAATACTCAACCTGTGACCCTACCTTGCTGTCAAGTTCACATAATGCTGATATGATTTTGTTTTCTACATCACAGAGCTGGAGAGAAAGTGCAGTGTTATTGAAAGAAGACAAAAAATATTTTCCTGCTAATCCTTTCAAAAGAAAGAATTTGAGGTATTCCAAGATGCCTTCTGAGATAAGACATTGCATTTACTGTTCTCTTTATTCAAGAATGTTTTGAAAGGCATCTATTCTATTTCAGCTGAAGTATACCATGTATAGCAAAATCATGAAATTATTAACTAGCACCCGTCTGAAAAATGTTAGATGATTATACACTTTCATAACAATGAGATTTATCTAACACGTGAAATAAATATACAAAAAAAATTTTAAAATCTATTTTTGTTAGTTTTTCTATGAATTACAATGTTTTCAAGGCTGGTTAATTCACAGAGCATTATGAGGGCAATTGGAGAAAAGGCCTTTGGATTTCAGCAGCCAAAAATCCCAATAAAACTGGTTCCTTGAACAAGGAGATGTGAAATCTGGCTCCCAAAGGAACTTTGAAACCATTGCAAAAAGCATTCGAAAGCATTTTCAAATGAAACATTCCATCCTAAATGCTGTGCTAACCATTGCGAAGGAAATAAAGAAGGACTAACACTGAAAGGTAAAAGAAACATCACTTACCTAACCTGAGTTTACACTTTTAGGTTTTGGACAGCTTTTTAAAGATGCTCTTCTCTATGAACCAACAATTGCATGCACAGGCACACACAAACCCTGACCGCTGCATACTAATGCTGATAGCAGGTCTTCCCTGTGGCAATTCAGGACACAAATAAAAGAAATAAAGTGCTGCAACAAGTGGGGTTTGATCACTTCCTCCTGACTTTGTAACTATTAAAACATGCAGTTTCCCGTGGTTAAAATGTTTTCAAGTCGGTATTGCTCAACTTCTTCTCTTTTGCCTGCAGCTTCAATTTTGCCATATAAACTTCATAATTTAGTTTTCACTCACTCTTTATTAGTTACATTCCTAGTTCTAGTATCTCCTACACTCTGTTCAAAATCTGCTGCTAAGATAAAATTCCTGCCTTGACATAGAGATATCATTCTGACATGGAGTTAGTGCTTGCTACTCTGTAACATGGATAGACATCTCTTCTAAACTTGTCTCTCCATATTGTTCCTCCAGCAGTAATACTCCATTCTCATATTGAAGAAACTATCCACCCTTTAAATATATATAATTCAATTAGACTAGTTACCTGAATATTAGGTTGACATCTTCATTTGTTCTCTTATTGATCTCAGCTTTTCATCACCCAATTCTCTGAATTTCTAGCTAAGACTTTCAGACTTTCTATTCATATCTGTGCATGCACAAGGAAATGAAAACTGGACCATGTTATTCTTTTTCCCATTCCTGTAAACACTTCTATTTGTGTACTGAGCTAGAGAAAATTTTCAGAGAAAAGTAGAGAACTGTGAAGGACATGAATAAGGGCATTTAAGACATGCATTGCTTTGTATTTTACTTGTATTACAGTTCTCCTTTTATCAATGGCTCCTTATCTTCTCATCACTTAGATCCTACTATGTATGGGAGGACAAGAACATTTCTTTATATTCACACAAGACCTACTGTAGTAAATCCAAGTTGGTCCTTAGGCAATAATCTCATAAAGGATGATTATAAACCACAGTGTTTTTCAAAAGCTTGAAACAATTACTCAAAAGAACAAAAGAAAGACTTGTGGCAGCTACCGAACAGGAAGAAGTGCTTGATTTTAACTTCAGGAAAAGAGCCTTTGCAGTGTTCTGTCATGAGCTGCATGGAGCAAGTTCTTACACTGAGACTGACAGAACTTTCAACTGTGTAGGAAGACTAAGTGCTGGGAGCACAGCTCTCATGGACCTAATCCTTGTGCTTTGAGTCAGTCATTTCCAAGAAAGTTGTACTTTTATGATCTTTGTGGGTCCCTTCCATCTCAGGATATTTTATGATTTGGCTTGTTGAAGAGGAAGCTGCATTTCATTTTTCTCCTTCTTACTTGGTGTCAAACAAAAAGAAACATATCTGACTTTTGACCATGGGAAATCCTGATATAAGTCAGATGTGACTTATGTGCTATACATAAAATCCCTATGTCTTTTTCATTCCCTATTCCTAAATGCTTTTCAAATTAGTGCTCAAAATTTTCAGCTAAACCAGTGTAAACCATCTATGACAATATCTATCAACTTGTAGTAAAAGGAACAACTAAAGGAGCATCAATTTATGAGTCAACAAATGTGGAAGAAAAAGTAAGAAGACCACTGAGTGCAGTGCTGCCACACAGGAAACAAGGAGATGCAAACTTCCAGTAGAGAAACCACCTGCCCCAAAGGTCCTATCACTAATAAAAATAATTATTTCCAAAGTCCCTTTAGAGCAAGAGTTATTGATTTGGGAGTTCTGCCAGGGAAAATTTGTTCAGTTCAGAGACTCCCCAGAGATCTTCACAAATCACACTCTTGCCATACCAGAATATACTGCCCTACTGGATACTGGTTTTTATCAGGCCTAAAAGCACACAAATACAATTGCAATATTTTTTACAGAATTCTCTGATTGGTGGTTGTAATTTTTTTTTTTTTTAGTTTTCTTTTCCAAACCACTTCCAATCTTGACTGCAATTAAATAAAATATCTTGGACAGTTTTGTTATTATAGTTTGGCAATTACTGTCAAGCTGCTTTCTTGTCTTCTGATAGCCCATCATCCACACATTGGCCATTCTGGGAATCTGGAAACTGTTGCCAGGAATAAACTGAAATTCCTTTTTAGTTTCTCGAGACTTCTTCAAATAATTTCTTTCCCAATGGAACAAAAAGAAGCTTTGTTTTAAAGAAATAATTTCAGATTATTTCTTCAGGAGTTTTACAACATATCACTTCAGACTAATTACCACAGTGAACTCTTTAAAGTGTGAAATAGGGAGACTTCTCAGTAAGGCTCAAGCAGTGTAAATAAGGCAAACCCAATAAAGGAGTGAAAAACAACATTCATTACAGATTCTAACATATACCTGCACAAAGCCATACAGTACAGCTGTCTAATGTCAGTGGCTGGAGACAGGAGCCTTACTGTCAAAAATGATATTGGCAAAATTTAATGGTATTTGTTGGTCAATTTAAAAGCACATTATCAGAAAGAAATATAACCATATTTATATATGGATAAATATATACAGTTATATATATATTTATATAGTTACATATATAAATATATATAGTTATATAAATTCTCAGAAAAAAATGCTTACGTTGTACTGAGAAAAATATGGAATGAATACATATATTTTATTACTTTTAAAGTAATACACTAATTAAGACATGACCAAATAAATATTGTAAGTAGATATGCAAATCTGCAGCAATTTCTTAAAAATAAAAAAATAGAAAGAATAATCTTACATCGCTTGGCATAAAATTTTCCAGTTAGGTTTGAATAAAGCTCTCAGTTTTTTTGGTCTAAGGTAGTTTCAGCAGAAGGAGTACTCTATTTCTTATTATGTCCCTTAGATTTTCATGCAGTAAAAAGCACATTACTTCTGAGAAGGTTCCTCAATGCCTAAACACTAAGTGGTGAAAACCTATGGAAGAAAGATATGAATAGCAATAAACTGTTCAATTTTCAGTCCTTTCTGCCTGTGGAACTTACCTTCAAGGAATATCTGAATACAGAATATCATTCATTATAGGTCTTGTTCTACATATACCATGGAAAAAATCCTGATTTCTGTTGAACAGCATCCACATTCAAAAAGATTAATGCACTATTAGAGGCCATTTGCTTTGCTGTTCTGTACTATCAGTCAGTCATCAAACTATGGTTAGTTAGAGTGGGGAATACATGAATTCCTGTGTGAAAGTTTTGTAACTAGAAAAGCCCATAAGCACTTGACAGTCCAAATAAAAATCAGCAATAGTGTCTCAAGGTTTTCCACTTTGTGACCCAATGCAGAAGCTGATAAAATAACAGATACTGTTGATCTGCTTAAATGAAGTAAAATAGATGAGAAGTGGATTTTAGAAATGAGCTAAAATAGGAAGCAATGACTTGGCAAACCAGAGTACAGGAAATGAGCTAAGTATAGAGTAGGTGGCTTATACAAATTTTCAGAGACAGCTTTGGAAAAGATACACTGGAACTAGTATCAGTTATTAAAGACTGGTAAGCAGAATTAGAACAATAGCAGAATGGAAAATCATTTGCATATAAAGTATCTTTCTATTTCTAGTCTTGAAAGTGTATCAACAAAATGAGATGTTTCTGAATTTTTAATACAGAGCACTACCAATACATACTGGAAGACCAACAATTCTCACTATATCTAATAGCAATTAAGAATAATGACAGCAATTTGGTTAAGGAAGAAGGAAGAAGGGAACAACCCTCTTTTAATACCTTTTCCAAAGCCCATATATATCCAATTAATCTAACTTTATTTACACAGACTAAGAATTTACAAGAGAAATCCATAATTAATCAGAATTCTATCTCACTAATTTAGAATAATATTGAGCTAGAAAGCAATTCCCTGATTATGGCAGTTTTGCAAAAGTTTCTGTCTCTTTTGGTAACAGGCTTCAAAAGAATAGCTTCTTTAGGTAGGATTTATCTACTTTCAAAGAAAAGTACCCTTCTAAGTGTTTCTTTTGAAAAGAAAAATATTATATTAGGTATTAAAAAAATTATAACAGGCACAAAAACACAAGCTAGTATTTTCTAAAAAATAAGCCTAATTCAACAGTTTTCAAAGGTCTGCTAGGAGATAAAGAACAAAATGTTGTTGTTTGCCTATGGAATTAGGACACTGGGGACACAGAAAAATAAATAGATGTATTTAAAATGGAAGAGTAATCATTTCAGATATTATTTCTGTTATAAGTATTTAATGATAATTTTTGTGACTTACATGCACATTTTCTTATTAAGAAACCAAATCTCTCTACTGGTTTTGGTGTCATCAAAAATGAGAAAAACTCCAATATAAACATTAATAAATTCCACAAAGTAAACATACTGAAAGAGAGAACAATTATTTTGAACAAAACAAGCTGATCTTTCTATATATAAAATTTATTTTTCGACTGATGCTGTTAGACGTAGGCTATTACACCAGGACTGTCTGCATGAAAGCCTATTCTGTGAGTAGGACAGAAGTCTCTCAGAAAATGCCTGTTTGGGTGACCTGCATCACAAGGACATTTATTAGCCAGCTCAGAAAAGTAGAGCAGCACTCTCACTCTTCATTCTTCTTTCATATCACTTGGGCTTGGGGAAAAGAGATTTGGGGGAATTGTCACTCTGGACAGTCAAACCAATTTGAGTGGCTGCACGCTACCAGACAATGACACAGAGGCTTGTACCATTCTGTCTGCAATTACCTGCAAAGAAAATCTGTGCTCTGAAACTTCAGGAAATTACAGAGGTTCAGGAAGAGGGCCATCAGGAAGATTTTTCTTTGAGATCCCTTCTTCTAATTAAAGTTCTTGGACTGAGAAAAAAAGATATCTAATGAACCATCAGCAATCTTTTTGGTGACTGTTTGGAATAAATGATTAATGATGACTATATTAGTGCCAGCTAATTAAGCTTTAAAAAAAATCTGTAGGTGTTTGCTATTGCTTTTGTTTTAGCGATTTAACAGTTTTTTTCAATGTATCATTTTTAGTTATAATTGATCATTTTTAGAAGATCTTTAGACTCTTTAATACTGTTTTTGCAATCTATAGAACTTTCATTATTGCTATATAAATTAAAAAAAATAAAAAAAAACAGGACAAAGAGCATTGAGAAAGCAACCTGATGACCCATTGTTTAGTGTCTCAGAATCAATAAACAATTTACTACAGCACTCTGTTATAGCTTAATGCATTCTTGAGATCAAACCTGGCTATTTTTCAGGAAGCAATATACTCTAAATTATCATCTACCATTTTCTTTCTCTCCTTGAGTAGCCAGTGACACGACCATTATGGCAGTTAATTCAGAAATAAAGCCTCATTAATCAACACATTATATATATCTTTAGACATGTGAACAAAATACTATTGAAACTGTTTATATTAGTGTGGCTCATTTTTGAGACTGAACTAATAGGTATGAGAGGACAATAACCACCCCAGAGTGAAAAATCCCTGTAAGAAAGCAGTGGATGACAATCTGTCCTTCTGGCAAAGCTGTAGCTGGAAGTGATTAAGCCTTCAGGGTCCTGGTGATATCGGGGTTGTTACAGGTTCTGTTGTCAGACAGGACCACTGTCTGACAAACTTAAATATATATGTGCTAATTTCTTTACTAAAAGCTGTCAAATATTAAAACAGGCTGCCCAGAGAAGTGGTGGAGTCACTATCCCTGGAGGGATATAGGACATGTAAACATGGCTCTTAGGGACACAGTTTAGTGCTGGACTTGGCAGTGCTGGTTGGACTAAATGTTCTTGGAGGAGTTCTATGATTTGGTTAGCAGATAGAAAATACTTGCATTGAGATAAACAAGAGTTTATGTTTATATTTATATACAGAAAATTCATTTTTAATTGCTCCTCAGTTCTGAGTCAATCATTTTTTTAAATCATCCTGTTCAGAAGAATTTTTGACTTTTAATTATGATGGCAGGGCCACTATATCAAAGAAAAAAAAAAAAGCCTATTTTTAAATGAAACCTTTTTTGCTGGCGCATTTCTAAGTTGCCATGCAATTTTTCTATGTGATTTTTATATATACATATATGTTCTTTAAAATATTTTTTAAAATATTCGCCTGGTAAATTAATCAA
>VWYI01054034.1:0-10623 GCA_013399455.1 Anthoscopus minutus
ACAATAAATACAATAATAGTAGAAATACCATTGGTTAGTAACAGCTGTCTTCACTCTGCCATTAAAAAAAATATAGGTAGATGTTCAAGCAACTGATCTAAAAAGATGTAATGCAAGTTTAGCAGAATTTCTCTACTGTCTCCATATTCTGAAGCAGGACCCTCTGATTTGAGGAGCCTGGAATGAGGAGCCTTCAGCTGAGAAGCCTGGAATACCAGCTGCAACAGTAAGGAAAACTAAAAACACAAGCCATTTATAACATTTTACTGAATTCAGTATATGATTTATGATGGTTTGGTTTTATTTCTTGGCTTTAAGGGGTTTTTTAAAATACGGCATTCAAATTAAACAGATTTTTTAATTAATATTCTTCCCTTAAAAAAATGGAAGTTTTTGCTCACAGAATTAAGGTAACTGGTTATTTTCATTATGTGGATGAATCGCATTATGGATAATAAGACCAACATCTAGATAGTCCTACTCAGGAATCATTAGCAAGTTAATTCTAAAAGATGACACTTTTGTCTCAGAGAATAAATATTTGACAGAAATGTTCAAAATTTTCTGACCTATGACTCCAGATTGTTTCTGTAGTCATTAGTTTTTGTCCATTCTTATAGTTCAGGGCTGAGAAAAAGTGAAAAAAACCCAAGCCTATTATGGGGAGCAATATTTTTTAAATGTTTTTTTCGCAGGGATGAATTCTTCATTCCTTTAGCATATAACTGGAAACTAAATCAACAAAAATTGCTTACCAATTTGGTATAGCAGTATCTTCTTCTCATATGACTGAATGCTTTGTCCACTTCTGGACCCATTTACCAGGAAATAAGCATTTTTATTTTCTATAGTCACGTTTTGAAATCGACATCCTGTGTGCCTTCCACAGTTATCTTTGATGTAATTTTGGCATTCTGTGACATCTTCATTCCTTTACATGAAATATTATATCAATGAAAGATTGACAATGTCACATGTCCAACCACAAATCAAAATTTCCAATATTCAGGCAGACCTACTTACTTTGAGGGCCTCCAGTACAGGAAATATTGGGTGTCTTCTGCGGCAGTCCTGCCCACATGCCAGGTGCAGTTCATGAAGGAAACATTAAAAATAACACAGACAAAATTTTCAATGGCTGTTCCATTCATGCCTGCAAACACAGAAACACTCTGCAGAAAGACTGAATAACTGCTCAAAATAACACAGATCTTTACAAGCTCAATTTTTTAACTACTGCTTGGCAAATCTCACTGCATATTGTTTCACTCTTATAGCTTTGTCCCTACTTGAAGATGGCAGTGATTTTATTTGTGTTGAGCCATGAGGATTATCAATCATTGTTCCAGAAGCCATAGATGTGACTGGGTTTTAACTGAGTCTTTAGTCAACTTGAGCATAGGGATTTAGTGGAAGTTAATAATAGAGAGAGTCATCATGATGTCCTTTGTTCAGATCCCCTGTTCAGCTGAGGTCCAGTCTACAGTGGAATGGAAATGCTACAACTGTGGGCAAAGTGGTAAAGTTCTCTCTGCTATGTTGTCTTAGATGCTCTGACCCTTGGTTATAAAGCACTAGTAATTTAAATAAGATGTCCACCCCGTTCATCCTTTTGACAGCTGAAACAATATAAAATTAGATTGTGTTACAATCTAACCCTGAGACTTCTTCCTGAAGCTACTCCCTGCAGAAGTGTTGCAGTTTCAAAGAGAAAATTATCTATTTTTCAATTAGGAATTGAAACTGGCTGTTAATCTCTTCCAGTACTTTGAATGCAAGGATAGGGAGAATCTTATTAGCACTGAACTTGATAGAAACAGGACCGAATATCCGTATAATTAGTGTAAAGTCAAGATAAAGCTGAAGCAGAAGTTTATAGCTTGCCTAAGTTAACTCTTAACCTGTACTCACAACCTGAATGAATTCCTTGTGTGTTTCTTCCCTACCAAAAGGTGAGATCTCCAAAAGGAAATGATGAACATTCAGCACCTCAACTGATACCACTGTGAATTGAAGAACTGGGTCCAGCTTTCCAAGACTAATCCAACCACTATTCATTGATTTAAGCACCACACACACAACCTTTGCATGTACATCTCTAGTTAGCCCTAAAACTCCACATCTCTGATTCTTATATCTTTTGAAATAAAAAATTTTTAAAGAGATAAGAAAGCTGTCAAAGTACTACTGGATTTATGGAAATCTTTCTCTCCTCCAGGAGGAATGTTGAAACTTTTACAAGAGTTTGGTTCAGCAGTATTTCTTTCAATGGCAGCGTTGGTCTAGGCATGCCCTGTCCTTCCCCATCCCTCATCAATCCTGCCTGATTCCATCCTGCCCCCCTGACTGTGCTAATGCCACTTCTTGTGGGGCCTTGGAGTCTGAAGTTTTGAACAACTGATCATCTTTACAACTAATGCTCCTCTCAGCACTTTTTTTCTATTTGGTTCTTTTGGGTTTTTTTCATCTTCTATCAGAAATAGTGGAACAAGCTCATCTGACATGACAGTGTGGGTTAGCAACTAAGAGCTGTCTAAGCTATTTCTGTAGCTGCAATAAATACTGACCCATAGTCACTAGAAGTATCAAAGCTCTCAGCATAGAGTTGTTTACATCCAATTTATGTGTGAGTTTATGTACATTTAACAAACTACTTTTGAGAGTTCAGTGATTATGGTACTGTGATGAGGTGATGGAGAGCTTGGATCAGCTCTCTGGTTTGCCACACATTCACTATATCACCCAGGGCTAACCAAGTCTCTGCACTTCACTTCCTCATTTACAAAACAAATAGAGAAATTGTCTTCCCATGTAGAAATTGCTGGGAATATACAGCAGTCTGAAGTTTTATCATAGGTGCTGTGCAAGAGTCTTAGAGAGATGAGCTTCCTCAAGCCTTTGGCAATGCTGTAAATCTAAAGACAAAAAGGGTCATTCTGATTTTAAATCAGTTCTCAACCTGGTTCTTGTGTGGGTCAACAAGCAGCTGAAGTATTCAACAGCAAAAGAAATATTCAGGCATATGCTGTGAATATGTATGAGTCTCTCTATACCTATTGCTGACTGGACCATTATTCCTAGGTTTCATGAAATTTATTTTTCATTTTTTATTTATTCATATTTCTGTGGTTATACAAAAAAGTCTAGCAAAGAGTATAAATACCACTACCCTTTCTGTAAGATTTATTTTTGAGCATATTCTATTCATCCAACACTCTCAGCATTAGCTTTTTATTTTTAGCAACACCTGGAATAGAGCTAAGTCTTCATGAGACTTTTATCTCACATTATTTCAAAAAGACACTGATATTTTTCTGCCTCCAGTTTATACTAAGGACTAGCTAAATTTTTCTAGTGCCTTTTTGCTTAACCACTCCTACTTGAAATGCCCCATATTTGTCACTAACATAAGTGTATTTCCTTAAAAAATGGTAGGACCATATTCTTATTAGTCTTTTCTGTGAGCTGTGGTGCAAAAACCAGTTTAGTTTCTCTGTATAGTACTCATCCTTCTGAACTGCCTCCTGCACTATTTGATGATGATGATAGCAAAATACAAATGCAAGTATGTTAATATCCTCTGAAGCATTCTTTGTTTCAGAAATAAAACCTTATTTTCACATATTTTACTGTCTTTAGATATATTTGAAATGTTTGACATTCTTTTCATGAAAGAGATGAGACACTTGATTGAGATGTGACAGTGATTGCATGCAACTGCATAACAATCTTCTATTTTAAGTACACAGAGGGCTTTCAGTTATTTGTTTATGTTTATTTTGTCAACTTAGATTATCTTCATCTCTTGGGCAGACATCAGAAACAGTGTAGGCACCTTAGCTTCAGAAAAATATCACAGAGAAGAAAATTTGACTCTGCATTCATTTGTGGTTACCAACATTACTAGCAGGGAAGGACAGGATCTCACCTTTGGGTCTTGAGCTCAACAGAACTTTTTACTTTTATTCTGTGATTCTTCAATTTAAAAAGTGCATAAACTGATGACTGTGAGGCATAATTGACCGGGTGCTTTATAAAAGACGTTAAATAACATACTCGGTATTGGAAATAATAAATAAATAAATAAATAATTAGCAAGTAAATTACTTTAACCCTTCAACCTAGCTCTGAAGATGCTGTTAGGTGTGAGGTGGAGTTTGTCTTACCCAAACTTACCGAAAAGCTGTATAGATGCTCAGAGGGGAACTAGTAATTCTATAGTGCCTTAAAACTGCTTGGATAAAAACCAGATGCTTTAGACACAGTTCATTCAACCTTCTCTAGGAGAAGATGAATGAAGGTTCACTAGATTTATTTTCCTCTCATTTACCAAAAATGTAGCCCAGAGGAATCTCTCTAATTCTGAGCTATGCACCTTTGTCAGCTAAATTCAAGAGGATTCTTTTCTTTCCTTTCTTACATCATCTGGAATTCACATGTAATTACTAAGCAAAAATACTATTATTTTCTCCATTGAAAATATATTACTGCAAAAGTCTTTTTCTCCTCATTCTTATACCCATGCAAGTATAATGTGCTGCTTCTCTTTAGAAAAACAGTTGCAGCAGAACAATAGTAGTATTTTCCCCCGAAATGTTTCAAGCTTCCTTCCATATCCCAAATAGTTCCTGGGCAGATTATTGATGAAAATCTTTAGGAAAATTAAAGTATTTCTGTGTGAAGTTGTTTCCTTCCTATACAGTAGTTTATAAAGTTTCTATGAAAATTGGCCACTGCTAGACACTGAGCCACAGCGCAAGTTATTTCTCAGAGAAGCCTGAACCCTAACACTCTTCCACAGGGGATAGTTATGCAAGGAATTAAGAAGCTGAAATGCTACTGTAGTGTCTAATCTCATCTAGGTTGATTGGAAAGGTGATTAGATGAGAATTAAAGCTATCCAGTAACCTACTGATTATGAGTAACACATAACCATATATCATATTTGGATCCCACTATGATTTTTATAGCCGATGGAAAGTTTGTAACTGAAAAATAAAAACTTATATTTTGTTTTTAATGACTATTTTTTGTTAAGGGTAAGTCTGTGTTGAATAAAAATACACTAGACCTCTGAAATTCTTTTCCCAGCTTTGCCTCTGAAAGATTTTGAAAGACATTTTTGTCAGGTGGAAAATATGAAATGGAATTACTGCATCCATGCTGGACATGCTATGAAGGTAAAATTATACCTGCATTCCTGCAGAATTTTCAGGGAATTGTGTCTATGAAAACTTCTAAAATATTAAAATCATGAAAGAGAAAGGACACTGACATACTTCCATTCTACTGGTGCCTAAATGCAGTACTCCTAAAAGACTTCACTCCATTTAGTGATTTTACTCCATGGATGCAAAGACCTAAAATCTAAACATTTCCAATTTGATTGTGTTTTCAAGAGAAAGTGACACAGGCTCTCCAATTCTGTAATTCAGGCTTAACTTGAAAGACAAAATACTGCTATCTGGTTGAGACCAGTAACAATGGAAACACTGCAATTTTAAAAATATAATTATACAATTATTTTCAGATTGTAAAAAAATATGCCATCAAAATATTGGCTAAGACATTCATCACAGAGAAGCAGGCAAGTGATATCTATCTATCCCTCACAGTTATTTTAACATTAAAACTAGCAGAAATGAAAAAACTCAATATTTCTTTGCCTAGCTTCTTTGAAGTAAAATAAAAAAGAAACAGAAAAGAAAAAAAAAGAAAACCAGGCAAAATTAAACCTACCTCCTCCTTGAAAATCTGTTTCCCTCTGGTGCTTAGAGTAATGGTGTTGTATCTCACTGGAAGAATGGTAAATCATATAAAATACATCCTCCTTCTGTTTGTATCTTATACATCTTCATTCCCATCAGTCTTTTTTCTTGTTACTTTTCTGGGCAGAGGAGGAATAGGTAGGGGATGGTTCTTGAGATATTTCCTCTTCTTTAGGTCTCAATTCCTCAATTTTATTCATAGAGTAAACAGCAAGGCACTATCATGTACCCTGCTATGACATTTCATTTCAGGACCTGCAGAAGTAAGGACTTCTGATCGTTGTTCTGTAGAGGAATTGAAAGAGGTCTGTTGGAGGACTGTGATCCTGCCGAGACTTTTGCAACTACTCAGTTCCTGTAATTCTTGAAACTGGACCCTGTTCTATTCTCAGAACCGAATTATTCTTGGAACCCTGAATCCCAGCACTAGAGAAGTTGGATGATTGTGTAACTGCTACAGTGAATTATGTTACCTGAAACTGAGCTGCAATAAAAGTCTTTATTAATTTTCAAGTAATTTTTCTTAATACAACTTTTCATAAAGATTGGAAAAGTTGGAATCTTCAATATTTATGACAATATTCTATCAGTTTCAGTATAGGCAGTTTAATTTATTGTATGGAATGTAAGACTTCATTATTATACCCAAGATCACCTCTACAGAGGATTTGGAGTACTACAGAGCATCCTATTCTTTTCAATTATAGTTCCATCATCAGTGCTTGGCCTAGACATGGATAATTTCACCAAGCCAGACAACCTGATGATGAAGTTCTGCTTAGCTGATGTGCAGTCTGAAGGATGACTTGATTTGATATGCTTAATAAAAGGGAGCAGAGTTGCATGCCAGAGTTGTCTAAAGGCATCCTTTTCAAGTTTTACCCATCACATTTTACCACAGACTTTTTAGGTCAATCTGTATTCTTAAACCCAGAATAATTTTACAACTTTATATGAATACATTTATAGCCTTTAATTTAAAACATAAGAATTCCACAATTTGCATTTAGTCTTTTTCATAGCTAATGGGAAGAGTAAACATGGCAGTCATGTAATGAAGAGGTTAATAATCGAAAGATAACCTTTCACTCATTTCTGATATTCTTGCTCATCTATTTTAGACAAGCCACCTTTATGTGAGGTATCAAGAAACAGGAAGGAAAGAGTAAGCAGAATTTTGCTAGGTATGAATTTGTCTGTAAGAGGGCAGAGCTCCAAACACAGCATGCTTCCAGGATAGGGCTATCCAGTAGGTACACTTGGCAGTTCTGTTCTGAATATCACAATACCTAAAAGCTGAATTAAAGCTCAGGTCCTCACTGTGTGGTTATGACTCATCCATTTATTTCAGTTTACAAAAGTTAATTTTCCTCATTATTTCCTTTATTTTCATTATTAACTTGTTTGTGCCTGATCATAGGCTACCATCAAGTGGCCACTCTGAGAACCTTCCCAAGTAACTGAAAGAAGGGCTGATTTACTTGGCTTGGAAAGGCAAGGTATTTCCTGCACACAAGATGAAGGGTACTTGGAGATTTCTGAGGGCATAATTTTGCTTCTTGATAGCACTCAGTCATCCCTTATTTAGGCATTCTGTTCTTTGGTTTATGTCTGTTTTATTCTGCTTTAATTCCACCCCCCCTTTGCAAATACTGAAAAAACCACACCCTAATTTAAAAAGGAAAATTTTTCTGTAAGTAGCAGTCTTGGGTCACTACATGCATTAAACTCTAAAACACATTTCTACCCATGCATTTCAAACTCAGCTTCAAATCATCCCCATGTAAATCCCTTCTGTTAAGTCCACTGATATGGTGCCCCTCAACAAGTCTTGTCTCTGGGTTGGAGTGACATCAGTTTGACAGATGCATATTTAGATGGCTGGATGGGCTTATCCAAAGATTTAGTCAGTGCCTCAAGGCCCAAGTGGAAATCAGTAACAAGTGGTGTCCCACAAAAGTCCATGCTTGGTTGAGCACTGTTTTACCTCTTCAGCAGCGCCATGGCCAGTGGGAAAAAGGGCACCCTTCAGTGAGTTTGTGGATGACACCAGGCTGAGTGGTGCAGTTGCGTTAGAGGGAGAGGATGTCATCCAGAGGGAGGCTTGAGGCTTGACAAGCTTGAGGAATGGGCTCATGTAACCTTCATGGAATTAACAAGGTCCTGTTCCCGGGCTGGGGTAATCCCCAATCTCTGTAAACAGGCTGCTCAGGGAAGCTCCTTCATTGGAAGTGTTCAAGGGCTGAACACTGGAAGGCTGGGGACAGGGTTGAACTAGATGATGTTTGAATATCCCTTCTAATCCGAACCATTCTTTGATTTTGGTATTCTATGAAATATGATTCCAGTAAACACTCTCCAAAGCTCATGCTCTTGAGCTATTATTTCAGACTGTGACTCAGATATGGAAACATCTGTTTCTATATATTTGCAGCTGTAAGGGTAGGAACAAAGATCTCCAGGTCACAAGGCTAAACTGTGAAGGAAAACTTTGCAACAAGGAGAGGTACCTATACTGGATTCATTTTCATTTGTACAATGATAGAAACAGTAATTAAAAATAAACTGCATGGTTAATAATTTTTATTACTATTATCATTACTATTATTATTACTATTATTATTAAATTTATTTGTTTATTTATGCATTTATGCATTTATTTATTTATTATTATTTCAGAACCAAACTGGTTTATTTTTCAGAGCACTTTATCAGGCAATAATTCACATTGGAGTTGGAGTCTACCACAACTTGAAACCTAAATCCAGTCTCCTACCAAAATGGAAATTTATCGTGGTGTTAACATTTCACCTTAGCCTTTTTCTCTATGTACAACAAATTGTTTAAAAAGTGGAAAATTTGAAATAGCTTTGATAAAGACAGTAGGGCAAAACAGCATTTTATTCACTTGATAAGGGTAGTAGAACAGAACATCTTACTCTTATCAAGTAGAACAAAACAACACAGCCTTGAAGACACAGATAAAGGATATAACTTAGGCAGACAAAAATCATGCAAAATGCAAGCAGGGTGCCAGCTCAGCCCTACAAGGCTGACAAGGCAGAAGTTATGCATAACAAGGATATTGTGCTTACTCAAGTGTGGGGACTGAGGAACAGCCACCTAAAATAGTCACTGGGCATTGAAAGCACAGCCCAAAGAACCCTGTAAGGACTTCTGATAAGGGCTGTGATTATGTATAAATAAAATCAAAGAGGTGGGGATATCTATTGAATATGTAATCAGTGTATGATACAATCTCTGTTCACCTGATTCTCAGCACACTTATCCTTGGGGAAATATCCTCAGTGTGACCAGCATGCTAAAATAAAGAATATCTGCATTCTGATACTCCAAACTGTGCTAGCTGGTTTCTACACAGCCAATTTCTGTATCAGATTAGAGAAAGGTTTTTAGCTACAGACATTGTTAGCTCCTAGTCTTTGATTTTATTTTATTGTAATAATTTATTTTATTTTAATATTTAGTATTCTTTTCTGGAATTAAAGCTCCATACAGTGAATGTTAAACAAGACTTCAAAGATGGGATTAATTTCAAAAATGTAGATTAAAACTGAAAATAGCATTCACCTATAATTTAGTTACATGAATTCTGTGCTCATTTTAGACAGAAATGGATTCTTTCTGGGTGCAAAGGAACAGGGTGTTGTTTTGTCAGAGTGTATTTCTTTTCACTGAAAATAATAATAGCTGAATTTGATTTGTGAGATAAAAAAATATCTTGGCTGAAAAGATAGAAAATTCTTCATTACAGAATTCCTTTGCCTCTTAATTTACAGTGACATTTACCTAATTATTCCTAGAAAGGTGATATGCATCAATCAGAAATTGTGGTTCTGCTTTAATAAGTACTTGAATTCCTTCCCCATTAACTCAGCATTGTACTCTTACTCATAGAGAATTGTACTAAAGTTGCTTCCAGACTACGCTACTCTGAGATTTGTGTGAGAAAATATTAAAGAGGCAAATCAATTATGTACTTCCTCTACCTTTTATTTTTTAGAAGACTTGGGCTTATTGTTTTCTAACAATGAAGTTCTACATATGAGATATATTATTCTTAGATGTACCTCGTTTGTTGATTCGTTGTTCAAGTTTGTGATATAGATTATCCAAGCAAATTCTGCTTTAATTCTGCTTTCCTTTGTTTTTTTTTCCTTTCAAGTCTTTTTAACCACTATTTGTCCTATATTTTTCAAGTTGGTGTAGTTTTTCCTATGAGGTATTTGGAAAAGATACAGCGCTTTTAAATCCTACTTACTGAATAGATCTTAGTATGATTTCCACCCATATTAAGGACAGTCACTTTATTAAAGCAAGTCTGCTTTTAGCTGTAAAGAAAGCAGAAAATATCCCAAGTCTGACTGCAGCCCATTTTCACCACATTGACATGTCCTTTTCAGGTTTAGCAAGCCTCTTTACTGACCTGTTGACCACAAATTTTTCTGATGTGGCTAATCTTTTTGTTCAAAGAACATGTCCAAAACTCAGCCATGTAATTACAGATCTGATCTAATAGGAGATGATCATTTCACCCAGCAGAAGAGATGGCTTTGAGAGAAAAACATGTCTTAGTTAATAAGTTCTCCTGAAGGGATCGATACATCTATGTGTGTGCTGGTGTGACATTAGTTAATATTGGGGAGGAAGGAAGGGAAATATCTACGGAAATAGTTCTCCTGAAAGAGGCTCTTGGGAGCTTCAGAAAGAGCCAATAGCTGCCCAGTTCTGAGAACTGACAGCTTTGTAAGCCATTGAGAATCAGAATCCACCCCCATGAACATCCATTTTAAAGCCCGGGAAATTCTCTTTGGCTTCCAGCTTCTGAAGGTGT
>VWYI01054036.1:0-17050 GCA_013399455.1 Anthoscopus minutus
TACAAAATCAGAAAGAAGTAGTGTGTGAAGAACCTTTGGAGGCCATTTAGTGCAGATTCTTACACTAAGGGCAAACTTCAAGGGTAGAGCAAGTTACTCAGGGCCTTGTTCAAAAGAACATCAAGGAACACTCAGGCCTATCTGCTCCCTTTGGGAGAGAAGCCAAACCACAGTAACAAAAGCTAGTACAGTAGGAGATTCTCTAGCCTCTGTTTCCACCATGTCCCAAGTGAGACAAGCAGGCCAGGCTCTGGATAACAAAGCTCATGGTGAAGCAGGGCTTTGGTGGAACTTAAGGCAAGTGCATCTATACCGTAGGTCACACAGGGACAGAAGGCCCAGGCCTAAATGTAAAGTGAGTCCCTAGATCCAGGGACAGAGAATGTGAAGGTAGAAGTGTCTCAGGTGAGGCTGGTCAGTGTGACTTTGGCCTATTAGTACATTTAGGGTCTTTGAGAACAAGTCTTAGATATCACTAATATGGAGAAGGATAAAAACAATACCATTCTTTGCTAGGTTTCTTCATAAGTGAGGATACTAAATCACATAAGATTGCTCTTCAAATAGAGGAAATCCATCTCTACTGGTTGGAACAAATCAATCTGAAGTCACAAAAGAAATTTGCCTACTGTGGCCCTTTCAACGATCCTGCTGGACAATTGAGCAACATCATATGGCATTCCTGGAGTTAAAATACATAGCATGGTTTCTTTGTATCTATTCCTTCTGTAACTTCTAATCACTGACTGTTGGTACTGGTCCTTGGGACAATCTTTATCCCTTACCTTTGGGGAATTTGTCAGCTTGACTGCCTGCTATCTTGCACTTTGGAAACTTCTTCTGTTTCCCACCGTAAGTTACTGTCTAGAAAGGCAGAATGCCTATTCCAGGTGCCAGTGTCAGAGAGGCCCATGTACACACCTTTTTGCTTTGTTGTTTATCCATCTCATTTTTATAGCAAAATAGACAATACGCAGGTTTTCATAGAGTAAACTGAAATTAAGAAATGCAGCTATCTGTCACAGCACCTTTGGAGTCTACCTAAATTCATGGACTAAAAAGCAGCACAAACTGTCACCATGTAAACTTATGACAGGCCCAACTCAGTCTGAGGATTTCTACAAAACTCAGCCATGAGTTTTTTGCTTAAGCAAAGCAAATCTTGAGTTTCACTCTTTTTACAGAAGCCACAGGAATTTACTGAAATATAAAATTGTTATGCAAAGCCTGCCCATGAACCAGCAGCATTGCTCCGCTAGCAACTCAAGTACAATCAAGTATGTGCATTTAATGAATAGTGGTTCATTAAAGGATTGCAAAGCAAATCTCAATCTCATTAAAAGCCTGTGTGGTGGTATCAGCACATGCTCTGGCATATTGTTACTCAGTAACCATGCTGGCATTGTAAATATATGTGACACCGCTAGTTTTCTCAGCCTTTGGTTAGAAAAGATTCATATATCTGCTGAATCCAGTTGTGCTCCAAGTCTCTAATAAGTAAAATTACTTGCCACTTATTTTGCAAATATTGTTCAATAATTATAGGTACATGGGTTTGGGTTTTGTGGTGGCATCCTAACCTGCTTCATACTGTAATGAATACAACATCCTAAATAACCCATCAAAGGATCCTCCAGAGTGTTCTCTTATCAATGTGTTTATTGTTTATACAAGGAGTCAACCACGCTGCTTGATGTTATTATTTCAGTAGCATTCCACCTTCACACCAGTTTGTGCTTTTCTATCAGCATGCTCTAACCCTGGAAGACCGAACCAATTTCTTTAATAATGGAGAGGTTTTACAGTGTTTCTGGAGCTGCTGTTGTATATTCCATATTCACAAAACAGTGTAAATATACCACTATGGTCTTGTTCAACCTACCTAAAAGGTAAGAGTTCACTACTTGAATTGACTGGGTTGGCAATGACTAATTTCATCGGGTTTTCATAGAATTCTATTTTCATGTGCTCTGAATGCAAGACAGACATGCAGTCTGATACTTTGCTTCAGGTGTGTCTTAATCACCATAGTTATGAAAAGACACTGCAGCATCTCTGCATGCTCTAGGCATGAACACTTGGGGAGCTGACACTCTCTTGCTCTCACAAAGTTAGTCCATTGCAATGTGCTAAGATGAACTGTGTTCTAGAAGATAGAAAAACAGACTGCAAGGAATCAGGTAATGGAAGGCTATGATGTCCCTCTTCTCTCATTGAGGAGGCAGAAGTAGGTAAAAAACTAAGTCTTAAAACAATTATCACTAGGCATGGTGCATGGGACTCTGAAAACCACTTGTTAGACAGGAAATAAAAACCACATTGCAGCTGGCTTGCATTTTAGTCACAGTAAAAGACACAAAGTCCTGAAGAGTCAGGAAGATCTGGCAAAGGTCAAACAGAGAAGGTGTCAGACTCAATTTCGGTTACACTGTATCCTTTTTGGAGTTACTCCTTCCCAAGATGAATTTTCACCTCCTGTAATCCTAATCCTCAGATGTATTTATGACTGCATTATAAAGCCTTTATCTTTTCAATTCAGATTATAAACATTTTCTGCCATTACTTACTGCAATCGTTGTGACCCAGAGACTTTACTAGAAAATCTAAATGGCTGATGAAAAACGGATCTGAGAAAATCCTAAACCTAATCTTCCTTGCTCCCTGTCTTTTATTTTCTTTCTGCTTCTGCTAACAGCTTGAGATCTTTCAGAAAGAAGTTTTGAAATACATGGGATGTATATGCAATTAATTCAGTAGAAATTTCCAACCAACTTTCTGTTGGAACCAAATCAAATACCTTGGCTATTTTTCACGTGGACTGTAACACTGTAACTGTTCAGAAAATTATCTTGTCCCCCAAAATATATGGATTATGATCATCTTTACTCAAAACAAAATTAACATTAAGCCAGTTAGCTCAGCTTTCCTGGGCCACTCTTTTTCTTCTTTTTAATTATTGATGACTCAATATTGACAAGGACAGTCATTCCCTCTCTTGGAATTTTCCCTATTTTTCAAGATCTCTAAAGATTTTGAGCTTTCTAAAAATGCAGCGTTCCTGAGCCCAAGAAGTCAATGGCTAGTTTATTTTCAGTTTCACATGCCTAAACTGCATTAGTCCTGATGAGTTGAAATGTGTAATATTAGTGATTTTTTTCACTCACATACTGTTAAACATTCTTTTTTCCTTCTTTGCTATTTCTGACTTTACTTTTTTCTGTGACAATAAATATATATATATATATATTTTCTTTCTAGTGATTTACTTCTAATATCTTAATAATGTTAAAAATAGTACGGGTTTTTAAGGTATTAGTGTCTTAGTGATTCTATTAACTTCTTTAGATGTCTTGTTTTAAATCACAACCTTATTGTTGACATAAATTTTATCCTCTTACTATTCTTGGTATATAAAGTAGTTTCCTATACTTCTTCATGTGTTCCAGTTTTTAGTTTATTTTTGGGGGGTATTGTAGAATATTCATCAAAATCCATCTTTGTTAACAAGAGGAATGACTTCTAAAGGTCCATCTGGATATTTCTGTTTGAATTGGTGCTGTCCTGCTGCATTCCTATCTTTCCAAACAGAAGGATGGTGATGGTGTAGAGTTCTGTGTATTCAGGTAATGTGACAAACAGAAAGGTTTTCCCATTTTATTTTTTTAACATAACACTCATGTAATATTATGATTCCATCATTGTTCTTTTTAGATACATATCTATATAATGTTTTAATCTTATTCTACTTTGCTCTTTTTTATTTCATATGCCAAGAAGCATACCAGCAGAGTAGTCTATTGCTAGACCTGGCATGCATCACAACACTACTTATTTCATGCTATTTCTAAGGAAATGACAAATAAATGCAAGAAGTGAGTTACTATTCCCAGTCAAAGGTCGTCATTGTGCGACCTTAACTTTTAAAGAGGTTCAAAACCCACAGCTTTCGCATTACAGGTTGTCCCTGTAGTGGGACATGCCATAGGAATTTATCATATTTGCTCCACTGAACTGTGCCTGGTTTTCATCAGATGGTTCTCCATGGTTATGAGAGGAAACAGAAGAAAGTTGGAAGAGGAAGTTCTGCCTCCAAGTATTAAAAAGTGGTTTGGCCCAAAACTCTTTATTTGGCTCATAGCTGTTTTAAACAACAACAAAAAAATGGTAACAAACTGGAGTAAAATAAAGGCTGCAGTTCTAATTTCTCCACTCTCAACCTTTTGTGCCTGCTGTATGACCTTCCCCTTTCTTGTACATGAGTTTCTTTCAATAGACTTCTCAAGGCACCAGATGGACGTTCCTTTAAAACTGATCAGCTATTGAAAATTTTCTTCTTAATGCCCATACATTATCCCATACCTAATACACTGCATGCTGTTGTCATGGTTTAGGAATGGTATTCCCAATTTAGTAGTTCCACTAAAAAGAAAACCACAAGCTGCTCCCCTCCCTCTTCTATGGAAGATACAAAAGACAGAGATTACATGTTTCCTGGAAGCAGCAAGGAGATAAGAAAATTGAGAGTACAATACTAATAACAAAAATGTACAAAGAAAGAATAATTTACATGCGAATTTGCTCACCAAACCTGGGACAATGAACACCAATTATGGCCAGACCCTCCAGCTGCTAAGCACACCTTCTCAAAAGCAAGAATGCCTTACTTCTGCCCCTGGTGATGACAGTGAAGGGCTAGAATAACAACCTAGACAAATAGCTCCAGGCTCCACTCCCTCACAGTCACTGTGAAACAATTAGCTCTGTTCTCGACAAAAATCACTGCTTGTTTTGAAGAAGAAATTATTATTTTGTGTATGTGTTTCAAAATTGCACTTACTATTCTAATTTATCATTGTATCTGACTCTTTCTTGGTATTAATTTGATAATAGTTTGTACCATAACAAAATTAACTTTAACATTAAAAGTGCCCCAAAACATCCTTACCTCTCCAGATAACATTAATATTGGAGATCTGCTATCATTAGCAATAAAATCCAGTTTCTTAACGTTGGAAAAAGGCTGAGGCAGGATGAAGAAACCATTCTCATTATTGTAGTGACACCATGGTTTGAATGGGAAGCTCAATATCAAAATGTTACCATGCATCTCTCTGTGTCCTTTTCTTGCTGCCCGACCATCTCCACATCTGCCAGCCCACCACCACGTTTGGCCAGAATCACTTTGCTTACCTCTTCTCTGAAGGTTTTTATGCTGTGGGACAGACTATAGTGTTACACAGACATTTTCCATCCCAATGAGATATGGGACCCATAAAACCACCAGAGGCCTCTTCCAAAAGACACAAATACAGACTGACATGAATAGTCTTTCTGATTTATTCTAGCACTTTGCTGGGAAGGTAGAAGAAGAGAAGACAACAAAAATGCCCTTGGCTTCTAAATCTGGTTTTTTTCTACTTTTGGAGTGGAGATGCTACAACCTCCTTTGGAAATAACCAAGAGCTATATCTTATCACTAGTGCTACATCATTAATATTTAATTTGATACACTACTCATCCGCTGACTCTTTGAATCTGCTTCACTGCCGGTCAGATTTTAAGCGTAGACTCCAGCCTGAATCTCAGGACCTTCACCCGTCCACTGAACACCGTGGCTGCCGCGCAGGAGAGCAGATTTCTGGGAGCCATCTTCATCTCCTGGTAGTCCAAAGGCACACAGTGGACTTTCTCCTCTTGTCCAAAAGGTGATCATAAATCTCCTGCTTGGGCCTTCTGGATGCTGCCATCCCTTCAGCTATCCGGAGATCTAAGGTCCAACAGCTTGGCTCTAGTTTCCTTTGGAGTTTCTGCCCGGTGGGATCAGAGGAGCAGCAGCCCGGTGGTCTTAGCGCTGCGAGGATAACTGTAGGGCAAGGTCTGAGGAAGAGGGGGTACCCCAGGGCCCGTGCCCGGCTCTCCGGCCCCAGCGCCCTCGGCGCGGCGGTGAGGGGGAGGTGGCGGTGCCGGCCCCCCCCGCCGTGAGGAAATGGCTCTCACGTGAGGGAGGCGGCAGCGCCCGGCTCTCCCTGCCCGCTGCCCTGGGAGGAGGCGCCAGCGGGTCCGGGGCCGTCTGCACCATGCCGACGAGCTTCACGGTGGTGCCGGTGGAGGCGCAGGGCGAGGAGAGGCAGCAGGATGGGCAGCAGCGAGAGGAGGAAGATGAAGGAGACGAGAGGGACAGGGGCACTGGTGAGAGAGTGGGGAAGCGCCGGGGGTCAACGCGTGAAGAGAGGTCGGCTCTTTGCGTGCGGAGGAGGAGGTCTACCGCATGTGGCGGGCCGGCGGACCGCCGGAGACCCTCCGGATACTGTGGAGGGGTCGCATCGCCTCTCTGCAGCGAGCGATGCCGGGGCTACCTGTCCAGGTGGAGAAGTGCGCTTCGGGAAAGGGCGAAAGTCTGGCGCCTGGGGTGGCTGAGAGCTTGTTTCTCTTTGTTTCCATTAGTCAGCGCCGCTGGCCGAAAGGAGGAAGTACTCATGGGCGTCTCCAGCCGGGGGAGCGGAGCAGCCCGCGGTCGGGCGCGGCGCCTGCCTGGGGCAGTGCGGGGCGGTCAGTCCGCTTCCCGCCTGCCGCGGGGAGCGGGCGGGAGCAGCGCCGCCCACGGCGGGCTAACAGACGGGGAAAACACGTAGAATCGGTCCTTTAGGTTGGAAGAGACCTTTAAGATCAGATCATCAAGTCCAAACATAAGGCTCTCTTAAAAGCTAGCTGCTGTTGGAGCTCACTAGGCTAGGAGGAAAGATTCGGACTGTGGAGAAGAGCGCAGTTTTACCTGCCTTGCTCCAGATGTTTGTCCCGCCATGTGCTTTTGCATCAGATACAGCGTCTAGGGTTAAGTAGGTGTTTGCTACGAGATGCCGTCGCGTTCGGAGCCTTGCTTCTTGCTAGGCCTATCTCCTGAAGCCTCCTGGGGGAGTAGAATCAAGCCGGAGGTGGAGCTCGGGCATCGTGGGTGAGGGTCTGCTCAGGACAGCCCCTTCTGCAGGGGCACAAGTATTTCTCTACCAGCGTTGCTGGGGAGATGAGTGATTTTTGACTTGGATGACAAGGCATTGCTGGGAAAGCAGTCATTCTTGTGGCTCTTAACACTTCCTTTTCCCGAAGGGTGTTGCAGCGGCAATACCAAGCATGGTGTGTGAATCACTGCTAGCACGACGAGAGCTAGTTCACATCTTGCCCAATATTTTGGACGGTCTGTTGCAATGGATAATTCTGTAAAGGCGTGAGTGGGGGGATCATCTTCGTTAGATGATCACAGGATGGGCGTTTGTAAAGGGCATCTTATTTTTGTGGTACAGGTGACAGATAAATAAGGCTAATACCCTGGGATGTGAATGTAAAGAGATTAAAACAGATGTTTGACAAACAATATATTTGCATTATTTTAGGAAGCTAATATAGTAAAACAGCAAGCTGACAAAGTTGGGTTATTTTTTTCCAGAGTTTTCTACTCTTAAACCTTATTTACCCATAAAAGTTATATACTACATACAGTTGCCTTTCCCTCAGTATATTCAAACAATGAGTAAGTGTTCTAATAACTGCCTGTTCTTTTTCCAAACTAAATGCAATAGAAAAACCAAAACAATATAAGCTGTGGCAACAGTTTGTTTCTTGTACTGAATGGATGTACAGCATTAATCTGGACAAATCTTTTGGTAGAAGAGCTAGTCAGAGAGGCATAGTATATAGTGTTTACTCAGATGACATCTGAAAATACTGAATATACATACAAGCATAGTTAGACAGGATTTGTTCATGTATATATGAAGCATCTGAAATGCTTGGAGCATTTTTAAATCTTGGGGAGGTGAGAGGAAGAGTGGAACTTCTACTTTCATTGCGTTTCATCATGACCCTAAAGGCTAAAGATTAAAAAAAAATTGATGAGATTAGGTAGTGTTTTGGAGAATAGTAGTTACAGTTGAAAGATATGTTTAAATACTGTTATGGATGTATATAGGTTAAATGGGTGAATTTATGTATGACTCCTCCTGTGCACCTGTAAAATTGGAAGTAGAGAGGAAAACACTGAAAAGGGAAGGCATTTATTTGTCCATAAATTATAAGCTGTGAGCTCTGACTTCATGAAGAGATTAAATACTGCCCTCTGACAGAGAGTTTTTGGAAGTGAAAGATGCACTACTTACTGTTGCTTTGGGTATTGTATGGAATTATCAAGTAAATGCTACATAAGCAAATAATTGTTCTGGAGTTATTTTTCTGAGAACTAAAGAATTCTGAGATGTTTGTACAGCTAAAAGCTGCTGTAGCCCATCTAAAAGCCTGCTGCTCAGAGAAGGACTCTTGCCCTTCTCACTGCTCCAGCCCTGAGAAAAAGGCTAAGAAGTAAATGATTTCTTTCTTTGTCCTCCTCTGAGTCATTTGGTTTGCTTCCTTTTCCCTGCACTTGACCATCAGGTGCTTCACTGGCCTGGTTCAGCATATTAAACTGTGAGTAAACTAGACTGGTGCAGAGGTAAAAATCATGCTTCCCATGTTTTTGAGTTGAGGTGAGTGCTGCAAAAAGTAAGAATGTCTAGGGCTGTGTCAAGGTGAGAGGTGTGTAAAACTGAGAGCAGAGATGAAAATAAAAAAAGAGGAGAATGGGAACTTCCCATTTGACTTATCCTTAGCCTATATAGCTCAGCATGTTACTTTGTTCCAGTTTTTTAGAAGTCTAGCAGTTTTGATTGAATTGTCTGTCTTAAAAACCAAGTAGTTTTTCCTTGACTGCACTAGTACCTTTTTTTAAAAAAAACCCCAATCTACCAAACATACAAAACCGTGACAAACCTGTCCCATCACACTCAATGCTGATTTTTTGAGGGAATCAGCTGTATGCTGTCTAGTCATTAGATCCACAGTAAAGTAGTTTTGATTCTTATTAGCAAGGCACTTAGCAATTAGTGCACAATTTTGTGTATTTATCCCCTTTCGCACATTCTTATGTGGTAATGGAGTAACCTGGGATGTTCTTACTCTAGGATCTGCGCTCCTTCATAATAATCTGAAATTGCATAGCTTTGTATTTTTTGACTATATGATACTTTGATGTATGTGGAGGGGAAGACTTTTGTGAATGGCTATAGGGGTGGACTCTAGCATGGCACAGTAGTACTTCAGAAGAGGCAGAATTGAAACTAATACTTCAAATGAACAACGCAGTTAAGGGTGCAGCCTGCTGACTCAAATATTCACAAAGTAGAAGGAAGCAGATGTGCCTGTGTCTTTTAATGTGTTTATAATATACTACAAAGAAAGTGTAGTCAAAAGATATTTAATAGTTGAAGAAGACGAGGAAATATGAGTCTGTTGGCAGCAAGGTAAGAAGTTTTGTAAGAAATTCTGCATTTGATTTGTGCTGGGTATTTTGTTTTTCTTCACACATATTTGTAGTGACTGTCTAGATAGACCTGTCAAAATTTTGTAATGTTGATCAGCTTCCTGTTCCTTAGCAGCTCTGTACATCAGGTGTTTCGGCATAGCTAGTATTTTTAGCATCCCATAGTATTATTTACCTCACCACAGCTGTTTCTTATTTTGAAACTGATGTGAGAAATAACACCTGCAAAATCTTTTGAAATTGACCCTCCAATACAAGGAGCAGCAATGACAAACTTGATCATCTACAAAGAAGTCATCATATAACTAATGAAGCAGGGATGCTGTGAATTTCTGTAAAATGTTATTTATTGGAAAACCAGGGAATAGTCAGCACAGGTGTGTGTGTGTGCATGTGTAGTGGAGGAAGATAGGTTGATCTCACTGGGAAGTCTAGTGTATTTTCAGCCAACCCTTCAACCTTTACAGCCTTTCCACAACTGACCATGCTTGTGACATAGATGTTATGATGGGAGAAAAGTAGATTTTGGATATTATTCAAATATTTGATCCCAGGAACTAGTGTGTTCCTTTCACTAACTTCCACTTAACAGACCTGAAGCACTTTGTATGAAGTTAAGACTGGTATAGAATGTGCAATAAATTAATGCATAAACTAGAAAACAGTGACATATTTAATTTGAAAGAGAATGAACAAATTCTGCTGCCAGTCTTAAACCTTTGTAATTTAAAACCATTTGTTTTTAAAAAGAATTTACAAAATTACTAGAATTATATTTTAAAATGTTTATCTGCTACATCTTAAGTAGAATAAATGCCAACTATTTCTACATAAAATCAATGTTTAAAAACTACCTAACTTACTTAAGGTGTGCTAATATGTACTTGGTGTAGAAAAGGTTTTTTTTAAATAGTAGATAGGTCTTTGGAATAGGTTAATACTACTTGTTGCTAATCTCTACTGATCTGTTTAGTGGAGATATTTTAAAGTGTATTTATTCAATAGAAATAAAACTTTAAAAGTACTTATTATTAGATGAAGATGCGGGATGTTTGAGTGACTTGATCCTTCCCATTTCACTAAGCAGGGTGTTTATTGCTGAAAAAAATCCATCAGCTTAATTCTCTTTAGAGAGTTCTCTGGCTGTCATGTAGTTTGTGCTATGTGCATGGTACATGCTGCCTGAAGCCTTAATGACTTGTTTCAGGATTAATCCACTGCTAGTAAGAAACAGGATTTGAGGTCTTACACTAAGCTGGGAGGAAGGAACTGTCAGTTTCCTGTTTCAATTCTTGATACCTGAAGAATCAGCAGAGGAGACAGACTTAATTTTCTTTAATCATGAGCGGACGAGATTATGAAGAAAATGGATCAAATCCAAGTGAGTCTCTTTCAAAGACAATACCAAGATTCTAACATCTTTCTTACTGATATAGGAGGTTGGTTCCTGAACTTCCAGCCACATTTTAAAGAATTTATAAAGGGGTGTGATGTGTTTTCATTAGAAGTAAATTGTGCTTTATTATAGTAGTAGCCAAGTAAAGAAAATCTAAAATTTAGCAATGTTGATAACATAGGTGATAAACGTAATATTAGAATCAGCCATTATGTAAAGAGGTTTGTTTACAAGGGGCTTAAATACACTTTGTTCTCTATCTCAAGATAACGTATATATTGTGCTAATCATTAATAGAAATACTGCAAGAAATTTGTGATATAGTAAATGTATTTAGACATTTAATTACTAAAAAGAACCCAATAACATGAAACTTTGAGTTAGTTGCACTGAGTTCTTAAGCTAGTGTTGCACAAAAATTAATGCAAGATGTGTTCGAACAAGTTTATTGATGCCTTTTTCATAATTTGCATTTATAGCAAGGCAGTGGCTTTTAAAAACTTGACTGTATTTTATAACTCTAAGGTGGGTTTTAAAAACTTGACTATGCTTTAGAGCTCTAAGGAGTGCATCAATATGTGGATTTAGATTAGAAGTGTTAAGACAATTTATTTATATGCTTATTTATAAGATTGTATGGATTCTCTTTAGTTGCCTGCCAAGCTAGAACTTGAGCATACAGGAAGTAAATATGCATGATAGAGAAAATAGAATTACAGATTTTGCCACAGGCAGCTTTCTTGGATGTGATGCTTCTATATATCAGTTTTATTCACTTTTAAACTTTATGTATTTTTACCTTAAAAAGTTTTGTTACATTAACGTTAAATGCTTGCTGTCTCTTGTACAAACAGGATCTCGTATTCTCAGTTTGCAGTGTTTTTTTCTTAATGCAACCAAATACTGTCTGAATGAAAATGTTACCATTGTTTTTATTTAAAACTGTTACTTTCTGCCTGTATGTGGCTAACTAGAACCTACCTCAAGGTACACGGACTGTGACTAAGAGTTGCCCTTTGCAAACTACGATGAGTTAGGACTTTTCTGTGAAGGATTATTCTCCAGCTGCAGTTCTGCTTTGATTAACAGCATATAAAATGAACAATTTCTAATGGGAATCAAAGCTTTTCCAGTTTTACACATGTACTTGTTTGGAGAACAGTTATACATTATCATAGCTGAGCTATCTTACTTAAGGTCATGTGGTTCAAAAGTATATATAATTCTTACTCCTTTGAGGAACACTTGTATTCTTTTGCCATATGAAAGCCATCTACTTTTATTTTTCAGATAGATGTAAAACTCTTACAGAATGTCAGGAGAAAAAGGTGCTTGCTGTTTTGGATGAAAGGTGTTTGAATATGAAAGTAAGTAGGAGCATTAGGAGCATTACTCGGATATGAAAAATGATGGCAGACATAGTATTGGACAGTGAGGAAGCAGTGAATCTGGGAAGGATTTAGGGGTCAGACTGGAATAGAATATCATCAGCTTGGTTTAATGCTGTAGTAAAGAGGGCTAGCCTGATCCTTGGAGTAGAGAGGTGACGATTATACTTCTGTAAATAGCATTGACTGAGACTTGTGTTAGAAGGCTGTATTTGATTTTTAAAGTTTGAATTTTTTTGGCTTTGTGTAACTTAAAACCTGTACAGAACACTTCCACAAAAATTATTTGAAAGTTGGAAAAATGTTTGAAGAACTTAACTTTTTTGGTTTTTCAAGAGATAGATTGAAATGATTTGAATAAGTATAGTTACCTTCACAGAGAGAAAATACTGTGAGCAGTTAAATTTGGAAACAGTTACTAGGATGTTATAGCTAGAAGTTTGAAAGAGCCAAATTTAAATAGAATTATGAAACAATTTGAGATTTTTTCATTATTAAAAAACCGTAATCTTTACATAAAATAATAGGGTTTTTTTCTATTTCGGTTCTGAAAACATCAAGAGAGATACTGCTTAAATTTCAACATGATTTTTTCAAAATTATAGAGCTTAATGCTCAAATGAAATTCTGCAGCCTGTGGAAAGATGGAAAATCAGATTAGATAGTCAAATATTTTTGTCCTAAGCTCTTGAACAGGCAACACAGTGGATATTTAGGATCACTTGAATGATCGTTTCCTTGTCTACCTCTAGCCTTTCTCTGCCACTTTCTCTATAACAAGACAGCTATAACATGTTTTTTTCATACTCTACTGCTTGTGATTCAGGGGAGGGGAAAGGAGCAGAGGGGAGAATTTAGTGCTATTGTCATGAGTGGTAAGGAAGTTCTCTTCCAGTAATTGCTCATTCCTCTGCTGATTGGCAAAGCATATACATTTATAATTAATAGTTCAATTCCCATGAGGAACGGTATGATGTAGGGGTGCAGATGGATGAATAATAATCGTGAGAAGGGAATTTCAAGACTCTTAGGGTTTGAAGGGACTTCTGGAGTTTCATCAACCCCTGAATAAAAAGGCCACCTCTGGTGAAGTTGGCCTCTGCCTGTTTAAGCTGTACTGTTGGATTCTGTTTTACACTGTGTAAAATGGGCAATTTGGATCAGCTTAGGAATTTTTAACTGTTAATGTACCTTAAAAGTAATCTACCTGTCAATATTTGTGAGGATCACTACTCTGAAACTTCTGAAGAATATGAATTTGGACACCATGCTGTCTTTTGCCTCTATTACCGACACTGAATTGTGACACGCAAAACATTTTACCTAAATTTTGTTTGGTGTGTGTAAGTTAATAAGAAATCATCTGATGACATTGTCAGAAAATTTAAGGCCAGCACAGCTCGGGGATAGTTTGTGATCATTTGTGTGGCTTACACTGCATTGGCATTTGTTGGGCTGGAGTGTATGGGAGTGCACATTGTTATGAACTGCATCAACACACTGAGTATTACCTTGAGACACATCTCCTACCTTCTCTTGCTCGCCTTATGTCTTGTTTACAAAATAAAATGTCATTGTTACAGCTAATTTCCATGCAGATATGCACAATGCAGCCACTCATCACAGTGCTTGAGTATCTGTAGAAATCAAGAGTAGGGCTTTTTGCATGTCCCATCAACACAGCAAATACCACACAGGCTTTTAGGTAAGGTACATTAAGTATGGCTTTAGTTTGTCTCCTGGTCCAGCAGTAAGCACAGAGTTGTGCTATGTTATATGAACATTCTGTATCAGATTAAAAATTGTAATAATTTTTAAAGTAGGCATAGGAGTAGAAATATAATTTTTAAAACTTAGGCTTTGATGACTTATGTTGGGTGACATGGAGTATGACATCAAAAGGCAAATTTTTTAGTGTGTCAGAAGACAGATGAAACATACCATAAACAAACCCAAAGAAGGTGATTATTTGTTGTTTTGTCTTTCTTGTGGTCCAAAATGAAATACTAGTCTAGATTTAAGTTTTTTGCCTGCAAACCCTCATAAACTGAGTTACTTTCAGAAATCAAGCAAGAGGAAATAGAGATTTTTGGAGCACTTCGGTTGCAGAAACTGTATTTCAGAAGAAGTCCAGCTTAAAGACCTGTCTGAAACTACGTTGGAAGTTCTAATTTTTCTTTTATATTTCACTCAGCTCACTCTTGAGAAGAGTTTGAACAGACACAATTTCAAAGAAACCTAAGGAAAAGGTGATTTTCTTGTCAAGCATTGGAATGGGTTGCCCAAGGAAGTGGCTAAGTCACTGTTCCTGGTGGTGTTTAAAGTATGTGTAGGTGTGGTGCTTAGGGACATTGTTTAGCGGAGAATTTGGCAGTGTTAGGTGAGTGATTGGGCTCAATGGCTCTTTTCCAACCTACATGATTCTATGATTTAACTAACTTAAAGCTTCCTCACAGAATTCAAGGAGATAGGGTTAAGATAAACCACAGATAGCTCGAGACTTACTAGTGAAATGAAGTACTTGTTCCTTTTGTAACTGAAATAGCTTTTTCTATTGCCCAATTGATGCATGAGGGGCAAGATTTACAGCATTTGTGGAAAGTGTTATTCCTGTCTTTATTTAGTTCTGGTTTTCTAATGGGTCATTTCTTTTCTATTGAATCTTGTTTTGAAGAAAGGACAAGCTAAAGATTGACATAGTTTGATTAATTTCACCACAGATGTTGTCTGTGTGTTGAGATTCTGAAACTACTTATCTCTACTGAAAGATGTAATACATGTCAACTTGACTTACATTAGTCTCACTGTATATCTAAACATATTAAATAAGCATGCTTCAAAAGGTGATGTTTTTAAATTTGAAATAAAGGTGATTTTGTTCACAGCAGTGATGGAAGCTCAAAGGTGTTCGTAGGTGGGACCAAGGAAAGTCTATCCTGTATTGGATGTGAAAGGTAACATTGTAACAAAGGATGAGGAAGTCTGAGGTGCCTTCTTTGCCTCACTCTTCAACAGAAATACCAGTTTTCCTCAGGGCAGCCAGCTCCTGGAGCTGGTAGAGAGAGATGGGGAGCAGAACTGACCCTCTATAATCTAGGAAAAGTAGTCAGTGATCCGTTGAGCCATTTAGACACCCACAAGTGTGCGGGGATGGATGGGACCCACCAGATTGTACTGGGGGAGCTGGCAGAAGAGATTGCCAAGCTGTCTTCTGTCATTATTGTTAGTTGTGATGAACTGGGGAGGTTCCAGACAACTGGAGATTAGCCACTGTGGTCCACGTGTGAGGTTTGGTAAGGCAAAGCACCAGGTCATGCACAACAACCCCATGCAACTCTGCAGGCTGGGAGAAGAGTGACCTGAAAGTGGCTCATCAAAATAGGACCTTGGAGTGTGGGTCAACAGCTGGTTGAATATGAACCAGCAGTGTGCCCAGATGCACAAGAGGGCCAATGGCATCCTGGCTTCTATTGTAAGTAGTATGGCCAGCAGGACTGACCAGGGAAGTGCCTGTTGTTCTGTACTCGGCACTGTTAAGGTCACACCTCAAGTTCTGTGTGCAGTTTTGGGCCCCTCTCTTCAAGAAAGACATTGAGTTGCAGAGCATGTCCAGAGAAGGGCAATGAAAGTGGTGAAGGGTCTGGAGCACAAGTCTGATGAGAAGTGGCTGAGGGAGCTGGGATCAGCCCGAAGAAAAGGAAGCTCTGTGGGTACTTTATCGCTCTTTAGAAGTACCTGGAAGGTAGCAAAGCAGGGATTGGCCTTTTCTCCCAGGCAACTGGCAATATGGCTAGAGGAAATGGACTCCAGCTGCACCAGGGGAGGCTCAGGTTGGACATGAGAAAGAATTTTTTACTGAAAAGGTGGTTAAACATTAGGATGGACTGGCAATGGAGGTGGTAGAGCCACCATCCCTGAGGGTGTTCAAGAAATGACTGGATGTTGTACTTAGTGCTATGTTAAGCTGGCATGGTAGTGCTCAGTTAAAGTTTGGACCTGACCTTGGGGCTCTTTTCCAGCCTTAATGCTTTTATGATTCTATGGGTCTAATGATTTTATGATAATTGTAGAAGTAGTCAGCAAAATGCTGATGACACAGTAATTGTCAGTTTGCTTTAGTGGTCACTTTTTCAGCATTGATTCTCTTTCAAGTGAAGCTAAAATAATATTTGACATGATCAGCATTACCTATCAAAATACTATGCCAAACATACACAAATACAAAAAGAGAACTGTATTAGAGAAACAGTCTGTCACTACCAGATTATTTTGAAAACTAGAAAGCTTTGAAATAGGCAGAATATTCGTTGTACACACTGAAAAAGTTTTTCTGTTCTTCAGATCCCAAGTTCTGTATTTTTCCATTTGAAGTCTGTTAGGTGCATTTAATAAGACATGTTAGAGATATTGTGCTCTGAGCTTTTTCCTTTTTGAGCAAAGCCAAGTAATCCTTTTTTTAGAAATACCAATATATAAAGGGCAGCTTCACTATTCTCCTACCTGCAATTTGGTAGCTTGGCCCTGATGGCCAAGAAGGCCAGTGGCATCCTGGCCTGTGTCAGGAATAGTGCAGCCAGCAGGAGCAGGAAGGTCATTCTTCCTGTGTACTTGGCACCGTTGAGGCCACACCTTGAGTGCTGTGTGCAGTTCTCAGTTTGGGAAGGATGTAGAGGTTCATGAGTGCATCCAGAGGAGGAAAATGACGCTGGTGAGGGGCTTGGAACACAAGCCCTGTGAGGAACAGCTGAAGGAGCTGGGGTTGTTCAGCCTGGAGAAAAGGAGACTCAGAGGTGACCTCATCACTCTCTGCAACTGCCTGAGAGGTGGTTTTAAAAAGGTGGGGGTCAGTCTCTTTCTCCAGGCAGGAACTGACAGAATGAGAGGACAGAGTCTCAAGCTGCATCAAGGGAAATTTAGGTT